>JAHHFK020004890.1:0-161522 GCA_024533555.2 Aedes koreicus | reverse complement strand
TCGACTCCCAGGGCATAGCGTATGATTGTACTTGCCACACAATCATACTAATGCAAAAATAGTACTTGGCATCGAAAGTTCTTATTTAATAACTGTGAAAGTGCATCAAGAACACTTGAGAGCAAGCAATAAGCTAATTGCGAAAGCAATAAGCTTGAAATGCTAGAGAAAAAAAACATGAACCAAACGCTGAGATTGTCGACGAAGTAACAATTCTTAGGAAGTAATGTAACCACTGCATTATTTGAGAGTAACGTTAACGGCACGTTTCGAAAGATCGATGGCGGTCAGGACACTTTGCCGAAACACGGTCTACGTGACGCACTCAGTAATGGATTTTTTTTTTAGATGCAATGAGCCGAGTTGACTAGTTGGAAGAATATTTTACAAATCTGTTGTCGCCCCGGTTGTGATCTACGGTACACAAGTGGCCGCTTGGTTTGCATAACAAAATAGATCGGTGCCCTTGAGGTAGCAGAAATATAGCACCACGGGTGTATCAAATGCGGTGGAGAGGACACAAGAGACGACGACATTGCTAACACGTCTTACCAGCTTATTTGAAACCTCAGCGGCTGAGGACATGTCAACCAGGTTTTACATTGTGGGGCATAGTTCGTCAAATCATTGAATGTCTCTAGCAATCAATAGGGATCGTTTGATTCTGAAATTTGAAACTGCAGAAGGTTAACGAAATCGACGAATCGGACTATATCCGAATAAGGAAATATCACTACATTTTTTAAAATCATTAAAAGAATACTCACGGTTTACTTACATAGAACGATGGATAAACTACCACCCATCCTAAGTTTCCTCCAGTCTTATCTCCAGTCCCAACAGAAGTTACTATTTTTTGTGGTACAAAATAACCCAGTCAACACAGAATCGCATATGATAGCGCATTAGAGTGCAACGTGGAGGCGATATACGTTCTTTCGTTCATTTAACTCCATGCTAAATGTACGCATATCGCCTCCACATTATACTCATATCCGTTATTATATGCGATCTTGTGTTTGCTGGGAAACTACAATACTCAACTTCACTTCAACTCTTGCAAATTAAAGCTTCATCCCGAATGCAACTTCTTATCTACATGAACACTCTGCAAAAAAAAAAATTCATTATCGGCCGGGTGGCCCAGCACGTAAAGCCTGTCCGCGTTAAATCTCGGACCCTTTTCTTTCAGTGTAGATTTTGAATTATTTCACGTATCGCTGATACATTTCCTTAAAATGACAGCTGATACTTTTCATTTTATTTCGTGGTACAACATGTTTACATTCTTGTTAAATACATTCAGTAAAATGGCGTTGAATCAAGTGGAAGTGTGCAAACGCATTTTGTATGAACGGCAGCAAAATCCAAAAAACCATAGGAAAGTACCGTGTTTTGTATTTGCAAATCATTTGACCAGCCCTTGACTGTAGATCGGAAGGTTGGAAGTGGAACAAATCGAAGAGTATGCTACCGACAAATGGACAAGAATGTGGTGGCCATTATTGAGAAAAATCCAAATCTTTACGTACAAAAAGTGAAGCAGACGCAAGGACTGAAGGCGCATGAAGTAAAAAAGTGCCCAACCGTGCAGAGAAGGAAGATTTCACTGCAAAAACTCGTGCTAAGGAGCTTCACACCAATTTTTTTGAAAACATTTTCTTGTATCATAATGTACGACGTTCTTGAAGACTTTAAACAGCTGCCGGGTCTGGCTTTTTACACCGCAATGCAAAGGAACACCGTTGTTGAGCATTTCCGGGCAAAGAAGGTGTCCAAATTCCCAAAGAAGTATTTGATTTGGCAGACCATTGCTAGTTGTGGTCGAAAATCTACAAGTTATGTCTCTACCGGCACTATCAATAAGGATCTGTACAAGAAAAAATGTCTGCAAATGCGGTTGCTACCTTTTATTAGAAGCCAAGATTCTGCAGCTCTGTTTTGCCCTGATCTGGCCTTAAAAGGCAATCAAAATTGTCACTATGCGAAATCCGTCCCAAGAGGGCAAATACGTGCCAGAAACAGTCAATCCACCAAACTGTTCAGAACATCGCCCAATAGAGAAGTACTGGGCTCTAGTTAAGCGGAAACTCTTCGAAACTAAGAAGAAAGCAAATGGTACCGATGATTTCAAGAGAAGATGGAGAATCATCAAGGCGGGCGTATCTGAGGATACCGTACGGAACCTGATGGTGGGTGTACCACAGAAAGTTCGAGAATTTTACAGAAAAAAGGATTAACTTCTTAATCAACTGTTTCTAATGTAGATATAACTCTATTATTGTGAAATAAACAATCGGTTTTGTTGAATTGTGTGTAAATTTAGTTTGCTCCTATTATTTTGGTGTCCGAAATTTAACGTGGACAGGCTTTACAATAAGGACAAACAAAGCCGCACACACGGCGATGCATTCACGGTACAGTTCTTTGGCACACAATCATCTTCAATGCACTTTTAAATCAATAAAAATCCTTTTGCAATTAAAACAATACTTAGACAGTTATGGAAATTTTCGGGAAAAAAATACAGCTCAGGAGAGGAACCTTCTGAAGGGCTGGAACATTTCTCGACTTCCCTGGGCAAATACATAAGGCTTGTTCGCAACAAAATCTGGACACTCCTAAATACGTCTGGAATCTCTGGAAATATTTCATCAACGCGTGAAATATCGCGCAGACTGATGAACGTATGTCTGTCCATTGTGTAAAATCAATTTTTGGTGGTACTACAAGCTTGTAGGTTGAAGTCAGTAAGAAAATTTGCATAAAAGCTTGGTTTTCCTACAAACACTGTCCATAACGTTCTTAAATCTTTCGACACCCGTTTTACAAGCCAAGAAGGCTGGGAGCGGAACAAAAACGGATCTCAAGAACCACTAGAAAGACGCGAAGGTGAAGCAAATATTGCAGAAGAGACCAGATCTTTCGGTACGTACTGTGGCTGGAAAAATAAAAATGTCCCCAACTTTCGTGCATACTTCCAAGCAACGGCAAGGTAAGAAGTCGTTCAAGGTGAAAACTATACCGAACTGTAATGATAAACAGAATGTGACGGCTAAAACCCAGGCTCGCAAGATGTATCGCGAATATTTGACGAAGTTTTCCTGCGTGATAATGGACGATGAAACTCATGTGCTGGAAGACTTTAAACAGCTTCCCGGAATGTCTTATTATACTGCCATACAACGGAACAGCGTAAAGAAGCATTTCAGAACGAAGAAAAAGGCCAAGTTTCCCAAAAAATATTTGGTTTGGCAGGCAATATGCAGCTGTGGTCAAGCAAGCCAAAGCTTCATCACTACCAGAACGGTAAACAAGGAAATATACCGCGAAGAATGCCTAAAGAAGCGATTATTACCATTCCTACGCAGCCATGACGCTCCCTCGCTGTTCTGGATGTTTTGGAATGGTATAAAGCGAATGGAGTCCATGTTGTACAGAAAGAGGCGAATCCACCTAACTGCCCGGAGTTGCGACCTATCGAATGGTATTGGGCTCTCGTGGAAAAAGAACTCTGTCAATATAAACAATAAGCTACAACTATAGAAAAATTTCAAAAATCTTGGACAAAAGCAGCTTAATCGGTTTCAGAGAAGTTTGCACAGACCCTAATGGCTGGAGAAAACTCAAAATCTCGTAGTTTCTTCATGCAGTCAAATTAGGTAACTGTAATTAGTTTTAAAATGATTAATAATGCACAATGCAATGAATAAAAAATGCCTCTTGGATTGAACTAACCGCACATTTTTTTCCCTTGTTGGGGACGTATTGCCACTGCAACCATTGATTTGATTTATTGTGGCGTGTCCTCCTTTTTATGTTTGCCATATAATCGCAATGGTAAGCTACTATTTGGAGTAACTACCACTACGGCAGTGGGCAATTTTCCCAAGCAGGTACTACATTTCTTATCAAGTTTACTACATGTTTAGGAGCAGCGTTCCAGACCTCACAGGGTTCAATGAGCCCCTTGTCAAAAAATCGGCATCGTTTATTCAATAGTCGCACAGTAAATGCTTAGAGCTTTCACTCTCTAATCCACAAAAGCAGCATTTATCTTTATGAAGTTTACCGATGATTTTCAGGCGATATTTACTCGGACAATATCCGTGTTTTGAAAGTTTAAGTAACTTTTGCGTATGAGATGCGTTAGGCTTAATGAACAGTTTGGATTGCCGGGCATTGGAGATACTATTCCAGTTAGCCTGTACTTTTTCCTTTTCCCAGTTCCTTACTTCCATTTTTAAGGCGCAAGAAGATAATCCAACAAATAGTTCGGGCACTATGAATTTCATGGATGAGCCTATATTTGCCAACTGATCAGCTTTTTCGTTTCCTTCAATACCGCAATGACCAGGAACCCAATAGAGGTTAACCATATTGCGACAGGACAGTTGCTGTAAAAATTGTACGCACTGCCACACCAGTTTAGAAGTGAATGTTTTTTACTTTAAATAATTCAGAGCTGCTTGGCTGTCTGAACAAATGCATATATTTGCATTTTTATAATTTCTTTTCATACAGATTGATGCACATTCCAGTATGGCATATATTTCAGCTTGAAACACTGTGGGATATTTACCCATTGCCACATATAAGTTTATACCAGGGCCAGTTATACCAGCCCCTACCAAATTATTTTGCTTTGAACCATCTGTATAGAAGACTGTTGAGCCCAGACGAAACCCCGGTTCTCTTTTGTCCCAGTCAGAACGAGTAGCTGCATGGCCCGTGAATTTATGATTGAAGTAGTTTCTTCTAAGCATACAATCTTCATTTATCAATACTAAAGGATTTATCGAGAACTCCTTTAGGATACTCAAGTGTCCAATAAGATCTCCATCGAAGAAATTCGTGGACTTATGAGCCTCAGAGCATTTTTTTCTGCATCCTGTATACATTGATGTAAAGGAAGAATGTTGAGTAGAGCATCTAGTGCTTTTGAAGGAGTACTATGCATTGCTCCAGTTATAGAGATAAAGGGTGATACGGTCAAAATTTGGTCAAGGGAAAACGCGTGTAAATCGGTGAAATCGTTTATTTAAAAAATCAAATTAAATTTCTTTTTCAAGTTCAATTAGTATAAAATTCAGGAAAAATATTCAGTTAGGCTTCCGCTTTTCCAAATCCGAATTGCCGGGCCTTACGCTTGACCCCTGCCATCAGATTTTGTACAGCCACCTTGTCCACCTTCTTCGCCGCAGAAAGCCAGTTTGCCTTGAACTGCTGCTCGTCCTTAGCAGTTTTTTTGGTCTTCTTTAGGTTCCGCTTGACAATAGCCCAGTATTTCTCAATTGGGCGGAGCTCTGGCGTGTTGGGAGGGTTCTTGTCCTTGGGAACCACCTGCACGTTGTTGGCGGCGTACCACTCCATGGCCTTTTTACCGTAATGGCAAGATGCCAAATCCGGCCAAAACAGTACGGAACAACCGTGTTTCTTCAGGAAAGGGAGCAGACGTTTATTCAAACACTCTTTCACGTTAATTTCTTGGTTGACAGTCCCGGAAGCTATGAAAATGCTGCTTTTCAAGTCACAGGTACAGATGGCTTGCCAAACCAGATATTTCTTTGCGAACTTTGACAGTTTCGTGTGCTTGAAAATATCTGCTACCTTTCCCCTTCCTTTTGCCGTATAAAACTCCTGTCCCGGAAGCTGCTTGTAGTCGGCTTTGACGTAGGTTTCGTCGTCCATTACCACGCAGTCAAACTTCGTCAGCATCGTCGTGTACAGCTTCCGGGATCGCACTTTGGCCGTCGTATTTTGTTTATCATCGCGATTTGGAGTCACTACCTTCTTGTAAGTCGATAGTCCGGCTCTTTTTTTTGGCTCGATGCACGGTTGTAGACGATACACCCAGCTTATTTGCGGCATCTCGGAGAGATAGGTTAGGGTTTCGCTTGAAACTACCGGCAACTCTCTTTGTCGTCTCAGCGGCTTCCGGTTTTCGATTTCCCCCCGATCCAGACTTCCTGGCTGTCGACAAACGTTCCCCAAACACTTTAATTCAAATGTTACATTTGCAATTTTTAATTTTTTAGCTTTTTTCGCGTCTGCGACTAGTGCGAACGAGTATAATACTGCTCTCCTCTTCTTCGTCCTTGTTTGGCCACCACAGAACTGAATACAAAATTAAAAAAACAAAAGACAAACTACACACACCACCCCCCCAAAAAAAGAGGTGTTCAGGTTTTTTAAATGCAAAATTGAAAGAAATACGTCAAGTTGATATTGACCAAATTTTGACCGTATCGCCCTTTATCTAAGCATCTAAAATTATTCCAAAATGAAAACTTGTTTTACTACAATCTTCGTAATCCAACTTATCGTTTTAAGATTCAAAGGACATTAAAAGGTTCCAAAATGTAATAAAACTGTTACTTGGAGAATAGTTCTTCTGGAAAATCTGTTACTTTAATTGTTATTTTGTAATAATTCATGAAGACTACCCTGTAAAACAGTCAAGCAGAGGGTACATGAAATAACGCATCAAAATGATAAAAAATGTTCTTCTCAAGGCCGCACCAATGCAACAGGACACTTGTTTTGGCTGCTTGAAGATGTAACCATCGAAGAAAAACTCAATCAGCTTTTGCCTCCACCCGTCGGTGATCAAGCAGAGGAACGCTACGGTTTACGCTCGAATTCGAGTTTTATGCCTGATGTTTAAACTCGAGTTTTGCACTTGAGCTCGAATCTGAGTGCAAAAACGTCGCGTTCATCCGTTGCTCCCATGTGTGATGTGCTCGGTAAACATAAACACGAGAAAGAGAGCGCGTATTGGATGAACGCGCACTAGTGAGAGCCAAGCTCAAGCTCAGCGCCGCTCATGTTTTCGTGAAGACTGTTCATGCGACGCTGCAAGATGCCATCATCTTGTTTACAGCCGAGTATTGTTAGCAGCACCTTACGTTCAAACCCCCGAATGCTTTTCGGTCGGCTTCCGTTAGCTTAAGGGTTTCATGGCTGTACAAAGCGACTGGCTGGATCAGAGTCTTATACAAAGCGAATTTTGCCTTCGTCTGCCAACTACGGGAGCTGGCTCTTGAGACCGTGGGTAACATCATTATCGCACGTCACTAGAGTTCCAAGAGTTCCACTACTTCAAATTTGTCACCACCCAACACCACTTCGCTACTTGCATCACTATTTGCCCCACGTTGTCTACCGGGGATCAACCACGTAACTTCGAAGTCGTAGCACTGCAGGAGGTTTGCTGGACAGGACAGAAGGTATGGAAAAGTGGGCATCGAGCGGCTACTTTTTACCAGAGCTGTGGTACCACAAACGAGCTGGGCACCGGCTTTGTAGTGCTGGGCAAAATGCGTCAACGCGTGATTGGATGATTTCCGATAAACGCTAGAATGTGCAAGCTGAGGATCAAGGGTCGATTCTTCAACTACAGCATCATCAACGTACACTGTCCACACGACGGGAGACCCGATGACGAAAAAGAAGCGTTCTACGCGCAGCTAGAGCAGGTGTATGATGGCTGCCCGCAGCGGGACGTAAAAGTCGTCATTGGTGACATGAACGCTCAGGTAGGACGGGAGGCTATGTACAGACCGGTTATAGGGCCTAACAGCCTGCATACCGTATGGAACGATAATGGCTAAAGATGCGTGAACTTTGCGGCCTCCCGTGGTTTAGTAGTCCGAAGTTCCTTCATCCCCCGTAAAGACATCCACAAAGCCACTTGGAGATAACCTGACCTACGAACAGAGAATCAAATCAACCATGTTCTAATCAACGGGAAATTCTTCTCCGATATCATCAACGTTCGCACTTACCGCAGCGAGAATATAGACTCGGACCACTACCTAGTTGCAGTATGTATGCGCTCAAAACTCTCGACGGTGTACAACACACCTAACATTGAGCTACTACGGGAAACCGGAGTTTCCAAGAATACGCGCAAAAGCTAGAAGCAGCCCTACCAACGGAAGAGCAGCTTGGCGCTGCTACTCTTGAGGATGGCTGGAGAAATATTCGAACCGCCATTGGTAGCACTGCATTAGTGACACTAGGTACTTCTGCACCGAATCGAAAAAATTACTGGTTTGATGGCGAATGCAAGCAGTTAGTAGAGGAGAAGAATGCAGCACGGGCGAGAATGCTGCAACACCGTACGAGATCGAATGTGGTTCGGTATAGACAGGCACGGAACAGACAAAATTCTATTCTTGGAAGGAAAAAGCGCCAGAGGGAAGATCGAGACCGCGAAGAAATGGAAGCACTGCAAACTCTACGCGCAAAGGCTACGTACCACAAGCTGAAATGGGCAGAGACCTGGATGGCAACCTTCTCACAGGAGAGTGTGAGGTGATTGAAAGGTGGAAGCAGTACTTCGACGAGCACCTGAACGGTAATGTGACAGCGAACGAAAGTGGCACGGTAATAAATCTAGGAACACGCACAGAAGATGACAGGACCCCGACCCCAACCCTTCAGGAAGTTGAGGAGGAAATTGGTCTGTTGAAAAACAACAAAGCCGCTGGTGTTGACCAACTCCCAAGCGAGCTATTATAATACGATGGCGAAGCACTGGCCAGAGCGCTGCACTGGGTAATTACCAAGATTTGGGAGGAGGAATGTTTACCGGAGGATTGGATGGAAGGAATAGTGTGTCCCAAAACAACTACAAGGTTGATTGCAATTATCGTCATTCACCCTACTGACCGCCGCCTACAACTTGCTCTCCCAAATGTTATGCCGCCGCCTGTCACCAATTGCAAAGGAGTTCGTGGGGCAATACCTAGCGGGATTCATGGGTATACTGCAGAAATGTCGCGAATACAACGTGCCCACACATCATCTTTTCATCGACTTCAAATCAGCGTATGATACAATCGATCGAGACAAGCTATGGCAAATCATGCACGAATATGGATTTCCGGAAAAACTGACGCGGTTGATCAAAGCAACGATGGATCGAGTGATGTGTGTCGTCCGAGTATCAGGGACGCTCTCGAGTCCCTTCGAATCTTGAAGAGGGTTACGGCAAGGTGATGGATTGTCGTGTTTGTTGTTTAACATTGCATTGGAGGGTGTGATTCGAAGAGCTGGGATAGACACAAGTGGCACGATCTTCAGGAAGTCTGTCCAACTATTTGGCTTCGCCGACGACGTTGATATCGTAGCACGTAACTTTGAGACGATGGCGGTAACGTACATCAGACTTAAGGCTGAAGCTGGTAGGATTGGGCTTGTGATTAATGCGTTAAAAACAAAATACATGAAGGGAAGAGGCTCACGAGAAGAAAATGTTAGCCTCCTAGCACAAGTTCAGATCGACGGTGATGAAATCGAGGTAGTAGACGAATTCGTGTATCTGGCCTCATTGGTGACCGCAGATAACGACACCAGCAGAGAAATACAAAGGCGCATTATGGCTGGCAAACGTGCCTACTTTGGACTCCGAAGGACGCTAAGATCGAACAAAGTTCGCCGAACCACAAAGTTGACCATCTACAAGACATTAATTAGACCGGTAGTTCTCTACGGCCACGAAACATGGACATTGCTAGTGGAGGACCAACACGCCCTTGGAGTCTTTGAACGGAAGGTGCTGCGTACGATCTACGGTGGAATGCAGATGGAAGACGGAACGTGGAGGAGGCGAATAAACCACGAATTGCACCAGTTGCTGGGAGAACCTCCCATCGTACACATCGCAAAAATCGGTCGACTACGATGGGCTGGGCATGTCGTAAGAATGTCGGACGACAGCCCTGTGAAAACGGTTATCGAAAACGAACCGACAGGTACAAGAAGAAGAGGCGCGCAACGAGCAAGGTGGATTGATCAAGTAGAAGGCGACCTGCGGACCCTCCGCAGACAGCGAGGCTGGCGAGGTACAGCCATGGACCGATTACAATGTAAACAACTTCTGTGTACAGCAGAGGCCACACCGGCCTTAGTCTGATTGGTAAGGTAAGGTATGTCTACCGGGGATCGTGTCGTCTTGCTGGTATTGATTTTGAGACCAATTCTCGCTGTCTCCCTTTGAAAAGGCACTAATGCCTCTTCCACGCCTCGACGGTCAATTCCAATGATGTCGATGTCGTCCGCAAAACCTAGGAGCATGTGCGTTTTCCTGCTTCAATCCATGTAAGGTTACGAAAGATGTCGAGATCTCATCCGCAACCCGTACACTTGATATCGATTCATCCAGCGTAGCACAAATCAGTCTAATAAGTGTCGTCGGGAAACCATGTTCGGTTATTATCTGCCATAACTCTCTTCACTGAATCGTACGCCCCCTTAAATCAATAAACAGATGGTGGGTCTGCAAGTTGTACTTCCGAATATTATCAAGGATATGTCACAGGGTAAACCTTTGATCCGTCGTTGATCGGACCTCTCGAAAACCAACCTGGTATTCGCCAACGAAGGACTCCTCCAGCGGTCTCAATCTGTTCAACAGAATACGTCCGTTTGGTTCACTTCTTACATTACTAAAGAATGTGCACAGCAAAAAAGAAAGTCAACGCAAAGTAGTGTTATTAAAAGAAATATATGGGAAAATCAACCGTCAAACGTTTGTTCAATAGTTCATTAAAATTAAAAATGTAAATGCAATATGATTTTTTTAGTCAACTGGATGTGTTGTATCCAAAATGCTCGTACCCTTGATGTGACACCTTCCATGAGTTTTTTTTACATTGCCATCCAACAGTAATTTTGCTGCCTTTTACCAGGAGCGCCTGAAATTTTTCTTGTCACTCTCTATACTATTCGTTTTGCGACGATTCGTTTTAACCAATGCCCAATACATTTAGATCGGACGGAGTTCTGGCGATTGTGATGGATTGCTCTCATTCGGGACAATATTTACATTATTAGCAATGTATCAATTCTGCCCCTGCTTACCATAATGGCAAGATGTCAGGTCAGGCCAGAACAGCATCAAAACGTTAGTTTTCCGAATTAATGGTAATAGACGTTTATTAAAGCATTCTTCCACGTCAATTTGTCCATTAATGATGCCAGTCGTGATGCATGTATCGCTTCTGAGACCGAATATGAATATTGCATACTATACGAGAAATTGCTTTGGAAATTTTTACAGTTTTTTTTATTCAAATGCTCAGCAACATTTCCTCTTTGAGCCGATGTGTAAAACTCTATTCGCTTAGGCTTAGAAACTGGGTAAGGAACTCTTAAAGCTTATGAATTCGAAATCAAAACAGCCACAACGTTGAATGAATTAGTGAAAAAGCTTCGTGTATAGAATCTGGTTTACATATTCAGAAGCTCTCGCATGGAGTGAATGTGACTGATACACGTAAAGTAATTTTCCATAGATTTCATCAAGTGAAAATTTAAAGTCGCACCACCACTTGCAACAACAAACCCGCCTTGGCTTACAGTGTGCATGAAAAGCTTACATGGTTTTCTTTTTTTACAATTATGGTAATTCCACGAATCTGGTGATTGACAAAATAAAAATTTTCCTAGAGTTAATCTTAAATCCAAAATTTAACAAAAATAACGGACTGACGGCGGAGCTAATTCCCATTTCCGAGAATGTAAATAGGTTTACGAATGTTAAATTAATTTCTCTGTAGAACCATGTCAGTTAATCATTATTCATGTTTTGCTCACAACGCTTATGGCATTCAGTTTGGTCTGGAGGGTTTTCCTTTTCCATCATCATCATTGGTCTTGTTATACAGCAGCAGTAGCAGACTGAATATCAGAAAAATTCTGAATACTCACTGAATCGCAGCTGTTTAGGGTTCGCCTCAGTTTGCGCTTTCCATAAGCGCAGGCCTTTAATATCGTTGTGTGAGGAAGCTTCGGATTTGCGGAAGCTCATTCTCGGTGCTCCTGCCGTCTTTCCCTCATCACTTATCCTTATGTTTTGTGTATGATTCATCAGACGAGTGCGAAGCGGCCGGGATGGAAGAATTTACAAACACCAGTCAACCGGTGATGGTGGAAGGGAAAATGAAGAGCTAGGTTGCAAGCGTAGAAAGCCGTTGTTTCCGGCACAAAGTCTGTTGCCACTGCTAATGCCCTACTGCTGTGAAAAGTGGAAGGAAAGGCCTGGCGGAAATTTATGCAAAGTTAAGTGTAATGAGAAACACACAGCTTCGGTCGGGCCGAAGAGATGCTCGAAATGGGGGAAGGCAAGCGAAGAAACGGCTGGAAAGACGAAATACGGCTATACGGTCTTGACGGGTGTTAGCCGACGGAGTACGGGTGCAGGATACTAACTTGAATACCGTGGAAAAATGTGCAGAGAAACTTGTTGGGGCAGATGTAATAGATGGGAAAAATATACAATTTATTTCTGCTTAAAGTGATGGTAACATTTGCATTGTGTGAGTTGAGTTCGAGATGGCGTGCGCCATATTCTTGGCTGTTGTTATGAATTGAGTTCTTGTGGAGCAAATTATTCAAGTGAGAAAAGGATTAGGAAAATTAAGGCGTGATTTTGAAGAGCTGGAAGAACAAGAAGCACAATGTGTGAGGAAAAGTTTTTCTAATGAAATCGAAAGAAATGTATTCAATTTAATTTATTTCGTGTTTTCATTACATAATTCATAAAGTCAAAAATGTTCTTCCTCTTTTATCCCTATAGTTTCTGTAAGAAACTATAGTATTCAACTTTGAAAAGTCGTATTCAGGACAAGAAATTTTCAAACTACAGACATACTTATATACAGTGACCGGCGAAAAAAAAGATCCATCTAATCAGGCATAGATATCTTTACAACTTCGTATCAATAGCAACTTTCTTACCCGAACTGTACATATTTGGGTATCATTCATGAGGATTAGCGTAAAAATTTGAATATACATATTCATTTCAGCCAACTGCATGTGAAAAGCGAAATAAGCTTGTGTTTACAGTATGTCAATAAAAAAGATCCTCTAGAAAAAAACAATACTTTCCGTGTACATCCACTTGGCTTACCCCTTGTTGATCATGCTTTTGCCATTGCTTTATTTACATCCATCACAGATAATTGCTACAGTTGTGAGAAATAAGTGAGTTTAGCCCAAGTGACGAGTTTTTTAAGAATCGATCATGGGAGGAAAGAAAATAACAGTCCAAGTTCGAAATCTTATCGTGCGCGATTGCTCAAAAAACGAACCTCAGCGCAAAGTTGCCGAAAAGTATGGTGTAAGCCCTTGGTGCAGTGCAGAAAATAGTTTTAAAACACCAAAAGCTTGGAAGTGTCGCAGATCGAACAGGACGTGGACGCAATCGCAAGTCTGATCACCGCGAAGACACTAGAATCATCCGAGAAATTAAAAAGGATCCGTTTGTTACCATCCGTGCGCTCAGAGAAAAGCTAAGGCTTTCGATATCCGATCGTACAGTTGCTGAGCACGGTTTGAAAAGTCATATTGCTCGGAAAAGGCCGTTCATAAGTAGGGTGAATAAGGAGAAGCGATTGGGGTTTGCAAGAAACCATATAAATAAGCCACTGGAGTTCTGGAAACGGGTTGTTTGGTCAGACGAATCAAAGTTTGAGCTGTTCAACAGAAAACGTTGACTGCGAGTTTGGCGGAAAAACGATGAAGGGCTGAAGGATAAACATCTACAAGGGACCATGAAGCACGGCGGTGGAAATATCATGGTTTGGGCTGTTTCTCATGGTTTGGAGTGGGGAATCTGGTTCTAATCAGTGGTATTATGACGGCAGATGGGTATATAGAAATTCTGAACGAGAATATGGAAGAATCTTTGCTGAAAATGGGTCTGGAAGATAATTATATTTTTCAGCAAAACAACGACCCAAAGCATACGGCCAAGAAAACACAAGTTTTTTTCCGTGCCTGTCGGATTAAACCCTTGGAATGGCCTCCCCAGAGCCCGGATGTAAACCCAATTGAAAATCTCTGGGCAATTCTCGACAATAGAGTCGAAAAAACCCATGGAACAAACAAGCAAACATATTTTGTGGCACTGGAGCAGGCCTGGAATGAGTTGGATCCACAACATCTCAGAAACCTAGTCGAAAACATCCCGAAACGATTGCAGTCCATCATTGAAGCGAAGGGAGGTCATATTGACTATTGAAGAGTTGATTCCAACTCTTTCGATTATTTTTTTTTATTCATACATGAAGTGGATCTTTTTTTATGTCATAGGTATATAACTAAACTCCAATAATTTTGTTTTTTATTTTATGCAGGGAATAAAAGTGATCGTTATTTTTGTACTGAAATGGTTCGTCTATGTTTATTTTTCAGAAATATGTATGGGAATACCCTACTTTTTAAAAAATACGTGTTTTTTTTCTCAACAATAATACATTGATCAAAGATGGATCTTTATTTTTGCCGGTCACTGTACGAGGGAGTTTCATCAGTTTACCACGAAACAAATACTTAATCATACAAATAAATGATACTGATTCATTGGAAATCCATTCTAACTTGTTTTTTCGAACTGATTTTCTGTATCGATAAATATATGAAGAATATATATATAAAAAACTAAATTCCTTAACATTGAGCAACCTGCAACCTTTACTTGACAATTTTTCGTAGATTTGACAAGGTCAGCAAAATAACTTAAATGTGAGCCTTAAATGTAAGAATTAAAAAGGAATGTTAACAGATTGCTATCAAAACTTAACGTTTTCAGTTTTCAGAGCAGCAATCGAATAGAGCATAACAGCATTTGAAAACTAGATGAAAACCGATTATTTTCCGTCGGCCTATTTCTTCACGAGGTGACAACCGCCAACGCAAGGAAGACGACTCCACTACCTGGACCCTACATATTGCACTAAACAACGCATGAGCCGGAATTTCCCTTTGAACATTTGAAAACCATAATAAGGTGGCGGAAACTTCTTCCTACGATGCAACTCGCTACAGGCAACCCTACCAAAGGAAAATAACAAGCTAGTCTCATATTAGTAGCAAGTTCTGTTATCCTAGATATCGTTTTGATTTCCGTTGTTATCGCAAAACATATTAAGTTATCACCATTGGCTAATTTTGTTATCATATGTTATCATTTTCAATATAAATTTTTTTCACGATAAATAAATGGATTACCACCATACTATAACAAGAAATTATACTTTCTCCAAAAGATTTTTTTACATGGGGTAAACGGCTTAATCAGGAGTGACTGTTGGCATTACTTGTTAGGAAATAGGTCTATAATTTCTACATTTTCCAAATTATTTCACACTTAATGATTCTAACATAAACTCTATCCATCGGGCTATGGATTCGATGTTTAAATCACGATTGATTACCAACTTATAACTGAACACTGAAGAATTTCACTTAATGTTTGCCTGTGCGTGTTTTACATTTGATCGCGTGTACCGGAGGGAATGTCTTCATCAGCTTTTTTTACATCTAGCTCGTTGCCAGAATGTGATGGTGATCATTGAGTTAAAATTTATTTCATATTTAGATGATCTGAAATCCCTATTTACTTCATGTTTCTTCAGTGATTTGAGGTTGATCTACTGTCCATCATCTGGCACTATCTTATGCAATGAAAAAAATATGTTTCGGAGCTGTCCAACAGTACTAAACGATAAATAATGCTTCGCGGCATTAGTTGAGCGGCAATTATAACAACACTGTTGCTTTTGAGAGAGCCCATGTTGCCTCTCTTCTATTTTAACCATGGCTATAGCGCACCGGTATTGTAACGTAAAGCCTGCTATCTCTTACATTGACTCGTTTTTAAACAAAGAATCACATTTGTCGTCACAATCGCCTTGTCTAACATTTCCATGAGAGTAAATGAAACAAGAAATACAAATCGTCAATCTGAAGATCAATGACAAATTAAAAGTTTGGTCGTGTACGTCTATCTCATAACCTGCTAGTAGACGAGTTTGTGATCATAGCAATCGACATGTTGTGTTGATTGTTTTCGTGGGTGGATGGGTAAATTGAACGAGCCGGTTGAGGAAACTGACGTTAGCAGCAAATCGTGAACTGGCCTATTTCACTTCGCCTTCTCACTCATGCACGTAATCGCATTCATACAATATTGTTAGTTTATGTATGGATTGCGGAGCTGAAGAAAATATTTTCATGATTGGAAAGCAATGCTTCGCATGCTTTTAAAAAGTCCCTGCGATTGGGAACTTTATTCCATTGCTTTAAATTGTTCTGAGTCTAATTGCTCGTTTACGAAGGTTATTTACTATAGATAAGAAGTAAGCAAAGGGATTAACGTCCGAATATTGGCAGTTCTAATTATAGATTATATACAGCTTCATCAAATATCCCAGGTGACGCATAAACTGCTTAAACAATGGTCCTGTACCCTATAAGCTTGAGAAGTTGATTTCAAATTGAGAACATAATTTGAAACTATTTTAATAAATTTACTTACGATACAGGATTTGTTATCGAGATGTTCGCAGTGATATTAAAATAAGATATTATTATGATTTTCAACGAGTATTTTTTTGTTATTCATTCTGTTATTTCGGGTGTTTATTCAGCCTCAATGCTAACATATTCAGTGATCAAACAATGATAACCTGGTATTAGAATTTGTTATCAATTTGGTACAATGCTTTGATGGGGTACGCTCTGTTCACAAATGCTGTTAGGCCCTATTCTATTATTCTATTGTTGCTCCAGTTTATTCGATTGGAATGCTTACTCAAAGTCGTCCATACTTTCATTTTAGAGATTTTTCTAGAACCAGATTGGTAATATATAGCCGGTTAACGGAATACTGGTATCGATTCACTGAAATAAGAACGAACCCAAAATTAAGTTCCTTTGTTTTATATCCGCACTTTCGTACGTGGTGCAAAATAGGGGCTTACATTTTAAAACTTCAGTATCAATTAATCAATAAAAAACAAAAGTAATAATTACCCGGGTTTGAACCGGGGAGTTTATTAAATTTTTATTTTTATTTTCAAGGCATAATGTCATTATAACGTTACCTGATACACATTATCCCTCCAACGTTCTCGGTTCATGGCTGCTCCCCTCCAATCCCGTGGGCACCTTGTACTCCATAGATCTTGTTCCACCTGGTCTAACCATCTTGCTTGTTGCGGCTCTCGCCGTCTTGTGCCAACCGGATTCCAATCGAACACCATTTTCGCAGGACAGTTGTCCGGTATTCTCGCAACATGCCTGTCCAGCGTATTCGTCCAGATTTGAACACCTTACGATACTGGGTTCATCAGCGAGTTGCGTGACCTCATGGTTCATCCACCCCCTCCAGACTCTGTTCTTCAGTATTCCGCCAAAGATGGTTTTTAACACCCTTCGCTCAAAAACTCCTAGTGCTCACAAGTCCTCCTCAAGCATTGTCCACGTCTCATGCCGGTAGAGAACAACCGGTATTATGAAAGTTTTATACAGGATACACTTCCTACGGGAGCTAAGTCTGTTCGACCACAGTTGCTTGTGGAGCCCGTAGGAGGCATGACTTTCACTAATACACCTTCGGATCTCACGGCTGTTGTCATTGTCCGCAGTAACCAGTGAGCCGAGATTGACAATCGTTACACTGCTGCTTAGTTGGGCTCTATCGTGTGCGCCGGCATGTACTTCGTTTTTGACGTATTTATTTTCAACCCAATCTTCACTGCTTCACGCTCTAGTCTAGTGTGCTGCTTTTCCACCTCCTCAAATGTTCTGCCGACAATGTCCACGTCGGCAGATAAATTCTCTGGATCCGTTGAGAATCGTGCCCCGTATGTTGTAAGCCACTTGGCTCATAACACCTGCAAGCGCAACAGCAGCAGGAGAATCTATCATATTGACGAAGCCCCCTGTGGGATTCGAGTGAACCAGATAATCCATTCGATATCCTCACACAGCACACAGCACCTCCATTGCAGCCTTGATTAGTTTGGTCAGCTGTCCTGGAAAGCCTGAGATCTGAAAGAGTTCTCGATTGTCAAATTTATGCCCTTCTCTCTCTCTTTCTTCTGATCTCTGAATCGCGATATCGCCCACTCCACTCAGCTAGTCACCGAAGATGGATCTAACCAACTTCAACCTAGAGGCGACGGCGACGGAAGTTCTCCCGAAACCGTTACGCGTTAATATCAGCCAGTCGGTTCCACCTCCATTGCTTACTATTCGGATTCTCGAGTTGTGCTCATGAACTTCTACCAGTCTCAGCAGGACCAACGTTGTTGGACCACTGTTATTCTTTCCACCTACGCTGCAGCTCCAACAATATTTGAGTGATGGCTCTGCTGACCGCAGTCTTTATGTCCTCATCTCGACACATCTCTTCAAAGGCATTAGCCACACATGGCAGGCATCTCTCTACGTGCTGCTCAAATCAAAGGCATTAGAGAGTCACATGATCCGGTGTTTCCTCCACATTAATAGATTCTGGATAGACAGGTGACACTGCAGATCCAAATCTATGTAGATACTTCCTTAAACAACAATGACCAGACAGGAACTGTGGTAGGTGTAAGTTCATCTTTCCGTGCTTCCTGTTCATCCATGTCGTCAGAATCGGAATGAGCCTGTACGTCCATCTACCGTTCGCCAATTTGTTTCACTTCTGCTTTCACTTGGCCATCGACTCCACTTTCAGGACATTGCTTACTGCTGTAGTTTCTCTTCGGCTGTAGAATTCGTTGTCTTCCACCAGGATTATGCCGAAAAGCATCATTCCGGTGATGAATAATACTGTCTCCTATGATATGGTTCAGGACGCGTTTGCAACTCGCATAGCCATGAGCCAAAGCGTACAGTTCAGCTTCGCTTGATTCCACTTGACTGCGAATGCAGCAACCCAGACTAGACCACCATATCTCAGTGTTAACTATGATATACTAGGCAGAAGACGCCTCTACTACTGCTAGGTCCATAGTCTGTTGATGGCCTTCACCGCCTTCTCATAGGCACAGTCGACATAGCTGTTGAAATTCAGTCGGTCATCGATCATCACTTCCAGGTACTTCAGCACGCGCTTCGAGACAATGGCATACCCTTCGACGTTGATTTCAGCCCTCTGTACCGCTTTACAATTACTCACCAATAGCAGCTCTGTTTTGTATTTTCACCTCTTTCAGCGACTCGCCCGACACCGTCAGAACGACGTTGACGTCGTCCCCAAAACCAACGATCTCGACTCCTGCTGGACTCTGTGCGGAGTGTGGTCAGAGTATTTGAGTGAGTGTAAGGTTACAGACTGCTGATCCTACTAAAACCTAAAAGCCTTGTAGCTCATCAGATTCCTCAGGGACTACCTTGTGGTATTACTTTTTGAGGAATTATTTTGACTTTTGACAGCAAATTCCTGCCCTGAGGTATCGAAGATAGAGCTGCTGTCAGCTTTTCATGAGGCTCTTAACTCTTAATCGTTTTCTGAGCCATTAGGCTTCAACCCTCCTTCTTTGAGACAGAGTTTTTAATGGATAGTGGATAGTGGATATTTATCCGAAACCGAACCACGGTGAGCCATTTCGCTCCTATCTCTACTGCAGGTGACTCGATCAGTCCCTGGCCGCGGATCAGCCCTACACCGACGAAGAGTTCCCCGGCGATTGAACAACCTCCCAGAGGCCGATGGTTTGCTGTTTCATTCAACTGCTTACTTGATCTTCACGCCAATTTCGCTGCAGAGCCGATCCAATCTGAGAATAGCTCCGTTAATCGCGTTGCAAGTATTTTTATGGCTACTCAGTCTGTGGACGACGTCGTCTGGGCTGGTGTCTGACATGGTACTAGCAAGCATCGCGCTTTGTATTGAGCGGAACCGTGGGTAGTCAAAAAGCACGTGCTTTGTTGTCTCTTAGAAGTCTGCGAGGGGACACTGCGTGCTCGAATCTTTGCAGATAGTTTCTGTAGTAGCCATGCCCTGACAGGATTTGCGGCAAATGGAAGTTGTCCTCACCGTGCTTCCTGTTCATCTACGTGGAAACGTTTGGGATCAACCGGGGTATCCAAGCCTCTTATCACTTCCTCATGGTGTCAGTCCGCGTTGTTCTTCGAACTCTTCTGCTGTTCATATAACACTCTTGATCCCTCTCTAATAATAAAGATTGTACTCGAAAAAATAAGCAACAGACACAAATAATCACCAAAAATTCAATTTAAGTCGAATATTTTTGAAACTCCCTGGAAATAAATGAACACAGATAAGCTATGTCTTGGCAAAGTAGGTTTATTCTACCTCCTCTCCAATGTAGGCTAAATGCCCGCATCTTGGACTATACGCTACCCATCATATCCTGTGCAATACTTGCGCCATCTTTCTTACCCACTTTCATACACTCTTTCTTCAAATTCTTGTCTTTTTTGAAGACCTTCCCTATTTGGCGGAGCTTGTCCTTCATAATCACTCAGAATTTTTCTATTGGGCGAAGTTCTGGCGAGTTTGGCGGCTTTGCCTCCTTCGGCACAAAAACAACATCGTTGACTTCGTACAACTCCATCGCCGGTTTCGCGTAATGGCACGATGCCAGATCCGGCCAAAACAGTTGGTCCTCTTCGTAGGACCGGAGGAAGGACATCACGCGCTTCTGGAGGCATTCTCCTTTATATTATCAAAAACAGGCCAGGTTTTCATTCAAATGAGCTAAAAATTGACAAAGTTTGGAGTTTTTTTGAGGCAAAGTAAAGACATACAAAAAATCTGTTTAGGTATTTCGCTTGGATATAGTTTTGATTTCATTTCATAATTTTTGTACAAAAAAAAAACAAAATGGCGCCCTAAATGTCACTTCAAGCTGGATGGTAGTTCTCTATCTGCGTGCATTGTAGCTGCTCACACGTTTGCTGGAATCAAAAATCGTTTTCATTACTCGATTCTGCAATAAATTTGGAGGAGTCTGACGTAGCCAAAATTTGAAAAGCTTTAAAATTGAAAATTTGGTGCAAAGTTGAGTTTTGGGTATCGTTTTTTCGTGTTATTTTCAATGTTTAAGACTGTATAAAAATATTTATTACAAGCTCCAATAAAAAGTGTTTACTTTTCCGGAGTCAAAAGTAGAAGTTAATTGGTCGAGCCGTTTTTTTGTAATCGTGCACGCAGTTTTCGAGAAAAACGCGTTTAAAGTTTAATGCGCTGTAGAATCTTTTGTACTTCCCGGATCGAAAAACCTTTTTGCCCCAACATTTTAGACACAAAAATTAAAAAAATGCAATAAAAAAAATCGATTTTTCCAACATTTTGAATGAGATTTAATTCAACAAGGCAAGGGTTGTAATTCAACCTGTTTTTGTGTGCATTAAATGCATGGCAAGGCAGAGGAAAGAGGGATGGAGCCGATTGTGGCTTAAATATATCTCCATCATAAATCACATATAAATCCTATAACGAGATTATTGATGATCAACTGAAGTGCCCAGGACCACATTGCTGACATGTAGAAATATGGACACAAATTAAACCCGCGATGATGTGGCATAAAGGGTGTACGGAATCAAATTGCAACTCACACAAATATTCGGCAAAATTCGCCCGTTCAACCAATCATCTTCAAACTTTCATGGAGTAAAATAAAACATGTTATAAATATTTTCCCATGTTTGTTTTTTCAATCTCAATTCCATATCCAAATGCACGAACCTTCTTCTTTACACTACTCATAAGGTCATGTACAACATTTGAACCAACTTTTTTTTGCGTGGCAATCCATTTTTTCTTCATATCTTCCTCCTATTTCACTTCCTTAGGATGCTTCCAAAGAGCCTGCTTCATGATGGCCCAGTATTTCTCAATTGGCCGCAGTTCCGGTGCGTTCGGGGGGTTGAGATGCTTCGGCACGAAATTGACCTCCTTAGCCTTGTACCACTCCAAAACCTCTTTCGAGTCATGGCACGAGGCTAAATCCGGCCAGAAAATCGTAGGACCATCGTGTGACCTCAGAAGAGGAAGTAGACGCTTTTGGAGGCATTCCTTTAGGTACACCTGCCCATTGAGCCTTCCAGTTGTCACAAATGGGGTGCTCCGCTTTCCACACGAGCAAATTGCTTGCCAAATCATATATTTGTTGGCAAGTTTTGACATCTTCTGCTTTCTAACGTCCTCAGGGACATCGAATTAATGATGAGCAGTGAAAAACTTGAGCCCCGGAAGCTGCCGGAAGTCTGCTTTTACATACGTCTCATCATCCATAACGAGGCAATGTGGTTTCGTCAACATCTGGGTGTAGAGTTTCCATGCACGTGTTTTACCTACCGTATTCTGCCGTTCATCGCAATAAGGCGCCTTTTGGACTTTGTACATGTGTAGTCCTTCACGTTTTTTCGCATTTTGCACGAAAGTTTTGGTGAGATTCAGTTTCTTCGCCACATCTCGAACTGAACTGTTGAGATTCCTCTTGAAAGCTTGAACTACCCGCTTGTGATCCTTAACACTATACGGAGATCCATTTTTGCCACTTTTTTCTTTCCGATCGATGGTCAAACGTTCGTGGTACCGATTAAGTTAAAACACGAGACAATGTAGAATGTACCATTCCCAGCGTCCTGCTGATGGCACGATGAGAAAGATCAGGATTTTCGAGGTACGTGCGCAAAATTTCTTTGCGCCGCTGCTGTTCTTCCAACTTCATCTTCGCAACGATTGCACATCTGCTAGTAAAACTAACACAGCGAGAACAAATACACATTGAACTAATTCCACCCAAAATTTCAATAGAAAAATTCCCAACGGGTAAAAAGTTACAGTTATTTAAAAGTGGTGCAATTAGATTCCGTACAACCTTTATGACCTTTAATCATATCATGAACTGAGTTTATTAAAAACGTGTTTAGAGTAAATTTGGTTTAAAAACTACTTCTCGTATCAAACAGGGCTTGAAATTAATGATAATTATGATAGATTATAATTATTCTAGTTGATATCTGCAGTACTGGCAAAATAAAGTTTATACTGAATTTTGTTTCATAAATTTGCACATAACTTCATTGTTTTAATAGTCTCCAATAGGTCCGCAACATGTGTGGGTGCTGAACTTATTGGTTGGTAGTGGATGAAATCGAAAAGTATGCTCCCGACAAATATACAAAAAGCTGGTAGCCATTATTGAGAAAAATCCCAAACATTCTGTGCGAAACGTGGCTCGCAAATTTGTGGAATCAAAATCATACGTACAAAAAGTGAAGCAGAGGCAATAACTGAAGGCGTACAGAGTTATAAAAGCACCCACCGTGATGACAAGCAACACTTCACTGCAAAAAGTCCTGCTAAGGAGCTTTACACCAATTTATTGCAAACATTTTCTTGTATCATAAGGGACGACGAAACATACGTACTCGAAGAATTTAAACAGCTTCTGGGTTTTGCTTTTTATACCGCAATGCAAGAGAATGCCGTTGCGAGCATTTACGGATAAAGAAGGTGTCCAAATTCCCGAAGAAGTGTTTGATTTGGCAGGCCTTGTGTAGTTGTGGTCGAAAATCTAAAAGTTTCATCTCTACCGGCACTATCAATAAGTATGTGAAGGAGAAAGAATGTCTGCAAAAGCGGTTGTTACCGTTTATCAGAAGCCTCGACTCTCCAGCTCTATGCTGGCCTGATTTGGCCTCTTGTCACTATGCGAAATCCGTCCTGGAATGGTATAAGGAACAAGAGGTCAAACACTTGCCAAAAACAGCCAATCCACCAAACTGTCCAGAACTTTGCCCAATAGAGAAGTACTGTGCCCTAGTTAAGCGGAAACTCTTCAAAACTAAGAGCAAAGTAAATAGTACCGATGATTTCAAGAGAAGATGGAAAATCGTCAAGGTGGGCGTATCTGAGGATACCGCACGGAACATGATGGGGGGTGTACCACAGAAAGTTCGAGAACAGAAAGAAGGATTAACATCTTGATCAACTGTTTCTAATGTAGATATAACTCTATTATTGTGAAATAAATAATCGGTTGGATTATGTGTTATTTTTTTTTGCTGCCCTTATTTTGGTGTCCAAAATTTAACGTGGACAAGCTTTAGTGGTCGTGATCGCTCTGTAGTTCTAACAGTCCAACTTGTCGCTCTTCTTATAGATTTGACAAATCACTCCATCCTTCCATTCCTTTGGTAGTTGTTTGCTATCCCAAATCTTCACAACCACTTGTGGCATCAATCAATGTTCATCGAATGCCAGTACATTCATTGCATTTATATGATTTAGTGGCACGTACGATCACGAAGGAGTTGAACCAATTTCTGTAACATTTTTTTTTCTAGAATAGTCCTGGATTCGAACCCAGTTACCTTCAGCATAATGTTGCTCTGTATCTGCGCTTCTATCGCCTGAGTTAAGAGAGGAAATGGGGGAGTTGCGGTAGGTGTTATTGCTGTGGTCTTCTCAAATTGCGATGTTTAGTGTGCATATTTCCTGTTCACACGTAAGTGACCTACTTGCATGCCTGCTGATTTAAGGAAGAGGTCAATGCAAGGATACCGCCCCATTCCACCAATAACCGTTACAACTCTTTAAGTTGTTCAGATTTTTCAACAGTTCGTACATTAGAAGGTGTTCAACCTATTAGGCAAACCGTGTAGAAGAGCTCGTTTCCAACAAGGCATACTACCAGAACAGAAACCTTGCAAGTTATTTACTATTGCCCTTTGGATGAAAGTTTTCCTTCTTCTTTCCTACACTGAATTAGCAATCCGAAGCCATTCAACTTTAACACCCCTGATGGAAATAAATAGCAACAATGCGTTTCTGCTATCCATACTCCATTACAATACACTACCCTCAAACGTTCATTTTCCCTTTACACTTTGCCGCAGAAAAAAAGCCTCCTAAAATGGGGGGTGGGTGTCTGCGCGATGAGTATAATCTGCAAATAATAAAGAGCTTACACGGCTGAAAGCTGCTTTGATTAATGATCGCCTTTTGTGTGTTACGAATATAATCTTCTCCTCCAGAAAACTTCACTTCGCATCGAATCCTCAGCCAGCAGTGCCTACTTCTTGCAGTCCTTGGTAAGTTCAATCCACGCGAACAAATAATTCTCCTTACAACTGTCTCGCCACATCAGTTTCAGCATCTATTCCCGCATTCGAAGAACGAACGCTGGCTGGGCAGACACGTGCCCATGTGTGGGAGTCTCATTGTAGATAAATTTTCCACATCTGGGATGGGTGGAGAATTGAAAGAAAATCTGTTATTTGCCAAAGACGATTGTCTTAGTATTCAAGAAAGTATAGGCAACAAATGAAGTGTGTCGTATGTAAATACGAGCTGAAACTTGGTTGGTGGGTGTAGAGCTCATGAGAAGTTTCTTTTTTGACTTAGGTTGAGGATAGAGCTCATGATTGTGTTTATTCAAACAAAAACTTGTGAGGACAGGACGATGGTTAAGTTGAAAAAAGTACATTTAAGAATAAACAATTGCATTTACAAGTACAACCGAGGCTTAATTTTATATGGATTTTCATGACATTATCTACTGGAAAGTATTCATGTCAACTGATATGAAGATATGAAGTAATCGTCGTTTTTCAGCATCGTAAGCATTGGAATTTATTGCATGATCAAATATTGTTTATTTTTTCATCATATTCGAACCCGACTGCACGCACGTACCCTCATATTTCATATTTATTACAATTTCCATCTTTTTTTCCAAACTTGAACGAGTCCTCTTAAGTGAATATTAGACTTTTATACGACCACTCATCCGAAACATCCCACGTCCTTCTGGCGTTGATTTATCACAGGTGTTTCATTTCTATTGCCTAAGCCATCGAGAAAATGTTCCTAAAAATGTCCTCCGCAAAAAAGCCCACATTTAGCTTCCGACCATCTCATTGCCGGTTTGACCATTTCACAACCACTCTCTGGCGGTGTAGGTAGAATATATAGCCTCGCCATGCAAACCCCAACATGGAATGGGAGGAAAAGGGAGGCTGCAGCATAAAAAGGTTGACCATATCTCAAAATGAATGGAACCCTGATAAAGGATCTTAACCGCGTCGCGTGACCGAAATGGTGATATCCTTTTGCTACCATTCATCTAGCCAGCAAGTAGGTAGCGATACCCGGTTTGACCAGTGCCATTCGTTGACCAACTTCTCCCAAGGGTGATGTGGGAGGAGATATATTTTTAATACCGTCACCACTGAGACTACCAGCACCAGTATATGCTCCTCTGGTTCTTGGCAATATCGCGTGGTAGACGTAAAGATGAAAGTGACAATAACGAGAGGGCGGCCTATTTCTTCCTCTTTTGAGACTATTCGAAGGAAAGTACGGAAGGTGGGAAACGTGGAAGACTGAAACCGTCGGCTTAACTGTTGATTGAAATAGCTCCTTTCCTGACCCTTCGTCGCCGTCGTCGTTCTTCGAATGCATGATGTGGTCCCCCTGGTAGATGCTAGACCGGACGAAGCTGCGGCGGGTGGCTCATTTCAAATGTGTCGTTGGCATTGGGCTGACCAGCCAACCAAGCAACCGACCGACGACGTGATCAAAGTGGGATAATCGTTTTGATCAGGAGTTATTGTATTGGGATTCTACTCTTGCTTCGGTTGGCTTTTCACTTTTGCGCTTCAATTAACGGTTTTGGAGAGGGAGATCTGAATGATGAAAAAAAAAGAAGGAAAGTGTGGATGGAATGTCGGAGGATATTCCCTGAGGGACATCCGTTATGTGGAGGTGCGTAATTGAAATGGATGGAATAATCGTTACATAGTTGGTTGTTGAAATGTGACATTTCTTCTGAAGAAAATAACAACAGAATGTTCTGGTATAGAAGATGTCTATTGTACAACTTGATCAAGCGGAGCTGTGGCTATGAAAGATTAATAAGTATTTTATATCATATTTTCTTCTGGGATAATTCGATATAGAGGTCAAAAAGTCATGTGATGATTGGCTTTGTAGGATTTGCCTAGAATTTTTGAACAGTTTTCTGCATGTGCAGACTCCTTTTTTTTCAGAGTTTGGTTTAAACTTATTATTATGATTTTTATGCTGACGTAAGAACAACACGACACTAACAAAACGCGACGCGAGACAAGACACAACACTTATCGTTCTTACAATTTATTAAATTGTAAGAACGATAAGTGTTGTGTCTTGTCTCGCGTCGCGTTTTGTTAGTGTTTGGTTTGAACCAGTAATTGTTCAAGTTACATTTCCAAAACCATCCAGCTTTATTAAGTTTTATTAAAGTTTTATGAAATCCACTAAACATCAATTTGGTTTTATAGTGGTATCAAGAGGTGCCAACAGTTTCATATTATAGTCAGGTTTATAAGAACCGACACAGCTTGTGTTCAACGATATTAGAACCTTGTTTTCACAAATTCTTTTAAATCCTATAAAAGGTTTTATTTCGACTTTATGAACTCGTAAAATGCTGTTTTGAAATGCCGTTTTAGGACTCATTCATATTATCTTATTATGGTCAGTTAAAAATGCACTTTAAAATCATACTGCCTCCAGTAAATGAATTGAACGGCAAATTGGCAATGAGGGTTTTAAAACGGCAAAAAACATGACCAAATAGTTTAACAGTCGTCATTACGAAGATAGATTGGCTTTTTGGCAACACTGTAATTCTCACTGTAATACATTCGACGTATTGGAATATAATGAATAATTGAAATGTGGAAAAATAAATAAATGTAGATAGGAGACCAATTTCGGCATCCTGTTAGATAACCTTATTGAATTCCATCAATTTTCAGGAAATTCATAATTAATTTATCGAGTATATTAAAAAAAAAAGCATTGTTTCTATGTTTTTTGGATGTGCAATCAGTGTGCGGTGCTTTTTTCAAACGGGCACTTCCGAAATATCACGAGCCGTGACGTCAATGAAACATCTGTGACGACGAATACAGTAGCCTCGATGAAGGAGAATATTTTCCGATTTAATTCAGTTGTTACTGCTTTGGCAGTCACATTGATTCGAAGATTCCAGCCAGCTCAACTCCACGTTGGCCAAGGAATGATCGCTTTGATTCTGTTCGTGGCACCCCAAATCGTCGCCGTACTTCGTCCAGCTCTGATAATAAACCAATACTACGTAGTACTATACTATACTGGATTTATCCAGGCCACAAGGAAGTAACACTAATCCCAGGTAGCTCAGGACCTATGGTTTGACATAAATCTTTTCAACTACGTCACTCAAAACGATCTACATTTAAACAACTGTGTGCAATCAGTTTTTCTCTTTTACTCATTTCAGAGAGCGAACAATAATGGCGCTTTAGCCTAGGCTCATCAGCCAGGACACAAGGTGGAAAAAACCTTTTAAAGATGCGACACTTTCTTTTGAGTATAACTAATTTTTGCATAAGTAACGTTTTTGAGTAAAACTAGTTTAGAGGGTAATGTTTACATGTGCAAAATTTCGTCACGATCTGTCTAGTGGTTATCGAGATGGCTTCCAAGCTAGAAGTGTTTCGACAATAAAATATGGGCGCGATCGTGGAAAATCCAGGCCAGTCCCACAGGTGGATCGTGATACAGTTGGAAATCGATCATTCGACCGTGTCCTGTGTGGTAAAATGGTCCAAAGCGACCCAGACGACTCAGCGGCGAGCTGGCAGTGGAAGAAAAGTGATTTTGACCGACCCCGTGAATCCAAGGAAGGTGAGGGAGCACCTTTAAACTGAAGAAATGATCCATGAAAAATTGAAATTCGTTCCATAAAAAAACGTATTTATGACCCATAAGGCTCTGATGAAAATCAATAAAAAAATTTAAATGATCCATAAAATACAGCAATTTGATCCATACTTTAAATAAATTTTAGCAATAAAATGACAAAAATGTACCGTTATATATCTAGGGGATGAGTGATAAAAGTGTACGGATTACTTATAAACACATAGCAAATGTTCCATAAAAGGTTCAATATCATTCCTCAAACTTGTAAATTGATCCTTAGAATGTAACGTTTGTGAACTAAAATATATGCACATGATCAATAAATTATTGAAAGTATTCCATAAATAATTCGCCAATGATCCATAACAGGTTTGAAAATGAACCATAAACTTTTAATTATGGTCCATAGCAAATCAATTTTGTGCACTTAAAATAATATGTACGATCTATAAATTATGCCGGAATTATTCCAATTTTGGGTTTAAATGTTTTTTTATTTTAACTACAGGATAATCGATCTTTGACTGCGCTACTACTCAGATTTATTAAAATGTTCGTTTCTTTAGCTATGCGGCTTAAATATTGCTATAAAAGAATGATAACTTTGGAGAAGATTTTCAATTTTCAGAAAGCTGACTCACTTTTGCGCTCTTACGTTCTTTTACGACCGCAACTGCGACACATGTTTCCCAATAAATTTGGTAAAGAGCACTCGTGCACGTAAAGAACTACGGCAGCCCTAAGTTTGCACCTCTAAAACTGTAGAAATAATCGATGAAAAATTGAAAATCGTTCTATAAAAACGCATTCTTGACCCATAAGCCTCTGATGAAAATCCACAAAAAAACTTAGAAATGATCCCTAAAACTCATCAGTTTGATCCATACTTTTAACAAAATTTAGCAATAAAATGTCAAAAATTAACCGTAATACATCAAAGGAATGTTATACATAATTGTTTGGATTTCCCATCAACATATTGCAAATGATACTTAAAAGGTTCAATAACTTTCCATAAACGTGCAACATTGATCCACAGAATGTTACATTCCTGCACTTACATACGTTCATATCATCCATAAGTTAAAGTAAATGTTCCATAAATAAATTGCCAATGATCTGTAATAGTTTGTATAACAAATCATAATCTTAAAAAATTATTCATAACAAACCAACTGTGCACTTAACATTATTTGATCTCCCCGCAACTGCGTTTGTCAGGAAATTTGGTGAAGAGCTCTCCTGCACATAAAGAGTTCAAATTTATTACTTGATTTAACTGTTGTTTCAGAAAATTTGATTTAAAATATGCTGAGCTGACGCTTGCTATCCAACTCGCTATCGCTCGTCGGACCTAACTACAAAAAATATCTTCCGTTTGCCTTATACCGGGCAAATACTTGAGCCAGTCGTTTGCCTGGAATCTAATCTAAGCTATGTTAACACTTCGGATGTCGGAAACATCGACCGCTTTCTGCTGCCTTAGTTCTTCAATCCGCAATACGGCTACGCAAAAACTCCGCAATCCTTCTTTAACAGCAATATTTTATTCGGATACCTATAAAAACGGAAATGTCACTAAATCTGAGTAGTAACGCAATTAGGGTCCTCCCTTAGCTCAGTCGGTAAAGGCGCAGCTACAAAGCAACACCATTCTGGAGGTAGCGGGGTTCAATTCCCGGTCTGGTCTAGGATTTTTTCGTTAATGAAAATTTCTCGACTCCCTGGGCATAGCGTATGACTGTACTTGGCACACAATCATACTAATGCAAACATGGTACTTGGCCTCGAAAGCTCTCAATTAATAACTGTGGAAGTGCATTTAGAACACTAAGTTGAGAGTAAGCAATAAGCGAATTGTGAAAGCAATAAACTTAAAATGCTAAAGAAGAAGAAGAACGCATTTAGGGATCAATTTTACAATCTTTATGGATCAAAATTAACAAAAAGAGTGCCCCAACCTGGAAAAATGCAGGCATAATTTATGGATCATACCATATAGTTAAGCGAACAAAGCTGATTTACTATGGATCACTTGTATCAGCTTATGGTTCATTGTTCATCATTTTACGGATCATTGGTAATTTATTTATGGAAAATTTCAAATTCCATTTTTATTAACAACATCCTCGAGCCGACGCCGGAAGCCAGAGCATGCCTTTCGGACGTAGTCCTCCGACATTGACTGCCATGTACGTGTTATGGTTGACTCCAGGGTTTTCACACTAGGGTGTGATGTTTTTGCAGGCTCGTGCTTCAACATATGCCCAAATCTAATAATCCAACGGATTAAGATCTGGACTGCCACAAATCCTTCGGCCAAAACTTTATGTTATCGTTCAACCATTGTTGGGTTCGATTGGACGTGTGACACGGCGCTTCATCCTGCTGTAGGACAACGTGTTGGTCCTCGGAGAAGTTGGCCTTCACCCAGGGAAGCACTTGGTCCTTTAAAATACCGATATACACTTCGGTATTGATTTTAACTCCAGCATCATTGAAAACAGGTGGCATTTTCAAACCGTTGGACGCCACCAAGCCAAACATCATGACACCAGCCGGATGTTTAGTTTGAAATTTGAATTTCACTTTTTCCGGATCGTTCTCCATTTTCTGCGGTAAAATGAACCGGTCCGTGCGGCTGTTGGCCACAGCATCGATGCTGAAAAGCTTTTCGTCGGAGAACAGGATTATCATTTTTTCCTTCTTCAACAAGGAAAGCAAGCTCTTGGTACGAGTCACTCGTAGTTCCTTGACCCGGTCTGTAATCAAGTGGCGTTTCACTCTGGCTCTGGAAGATGCATGCAGGTCTTCTTTGATGATTCTCCGCATGGATTTCTCCGAAATATTGGCTTCCTTTGCAAGTTTTCTTATGGAACGCACCGGGTTGCGAGCAATTTTTGCACGGACCGATTTGATCACGTTCGGCGTGCGTGCAAAGCGCTGACGTCCGGTTTCCGGCTTCCGCTGCTTAGGACCATCTTGCAGGGACTTTTTTATGCGGTAAACTGTTGCCAAATGGCACCCTACCACCTTGGCAATCTCTTTCGGTTTCTTCTGGGCGAGCAACAAACTGGTGATCACTTCTTTTGCGAACATTTTGACGAATTTGCAATAAAACAAATATAATGTTTGGATGCAGCACTTGAAAGACAGAAATTAGTCACTAGCTACACAGATTAATCCAAAACTCAAATTTGAACATTTTCGCATTATTTTCTGCCGCACCCTGTATATAAAACAATACAAAAAGGAAAAAACAGTAAAATAATGTAAAATATTAAATAATTTAAAAAATTAAATGACTTCCCCGCCCCCCCCCCCCCACCCCACCCCCACCTAACCCAACAACGCCACACCAAACAAAACAAACAAGCACCAAAAAAAAAAAAAACAAAACAAGAGCCTAGTGAGGTTACCTCCCCGCGCCAATTTTTAATAATTTTGTTGTTTTTTTTTTCTTCTCCCCAAAAATAAAAAAAAAAAAAAAAAAAACCCCCCCCTAAAAACCATATATTTAAAAAAAATGGGGAGACCAAATTTTCCCCCAATCTTCATGAAATTTTGGAAAAAGATATTTCAAATAGTGTACAAAAATACAATAATATATTTATTGAAAAATAAGGAAGTTGATTTTTCGACTTTTTTCCCCCTTGGAATCACTGTGCGCTGCCATTATGAACCCTTGCTGGCTCCTTGTCATTACGCCAAGGGTGTTTTGCAATGGTATTGAGCGAATGAAGTCCATGTTGTACCGAAGGATGCGAATCCACCTAACTGCCCGGTGTAACGGCCCATAGAGCGATTCCGGATTTTAATGCAGAGAAGGCTCTCCCTGTGCTAACTATAGAATCAGCGGTATAATCAACTATTGAAAAATGTCCAATGATCTTGGATAAAAGTGGCTGAATCGGAAGCACAGAAGTCAGCCCTGTGTCTCATGACTAGGGTAAACTCAGAAGTTTGTCAATTTTTAATCCAGCCCAACTTAGTATTGTTAGTTTATTTTTTAATGATCAACGTTGCATAAATAAATGATAAAAAGATAAAGGTTGGATTAAACTGACGAAATTTTTTATTACAAAATTTTTGAGTGCAAATTTTGTCGCGAATAAAACTCATTGCCAATTTTAACAACATTTTATTCATAGCTTCAATTCGATTGACAACAATCAAATCAGCAAGCTTCAGGATAGAACACGTACTATCGTTCTATATTTAGTGGCTCGTTGAAGCCCATTAAGAAAGTTGCGCCCCCTCGTCGTTTCCCATTCCCAATCATCTCATTAAGAAATGATACTTCGTAAACCACTTAAGACACGAACTTAAGGAGCAAGCAATCGCAAAACAGCAAAAAAGACAAACGCCACTCGTCCCACTAGGCTAAAACAAAAGGAATATGATCAATTTCAGCACATAACATATGTCAGTTGGAGAGGATTATAGTCCAGATTCAATTATCGTCCATTTCTCATCGCGAACCAATTTCACGTTTGCTCAGCAGACCACCGACCGGCCGACCAAGCGCCCAACTGGCAATCACAAGTGCCAGAGTGTTGTAGGCAAACGGAAATGAGGAACTCCAACGAGCAAAAAAAAAATCAACTCCCCAACAGAAGTCCACCGTAGGATTTCATTTGAACCAACGAGATTTCGGTGATTTTCTTTTTCCTTTCTCGGAGCCTGATGCTCGAGATTCCTATTTTCATCAGATTGCTTTTTTTTTCTTCTTCTGTGGGTCTGCCGTCATCCCTAATATCACGCCAAGCAGTAGGACTATCCTAGTTGAACGGTTTTTGTTTGGTGAATAGCCGGAAGACCCGAGGACGGGGATGGAGTTGGCTGAAACAAAAGTGATACAAATTGAATGCTGAGCAGATCAGAGGATTTCTGGTAATTTTTTTTTGTTATATGTTTGAGTGAGCAATGAACAGAAAAAAAAGTTTCTTTTTCTGCCCCGGACTGGCCGAGTAGAGCTAGGTGCCTTTCTTGGTAAGGAAAGTTCGGGCGTTCATATGATTCAGTACAGAGCTGTACATGTTTTGGCAGATGAATCATATTGTTGATGTATTCGATTGGTTTGCAAATCACTCCCGTTCCTTGCTTGGCACGTGTTTTGATGTTTTCATATGTGATAGAAGAGAACTGTTGAACATATTTTAAGTAGACTACGGAAGGTACAGGAGTGTAAAATGAAATCTAAAATTAGATGCAACAAAAATTGTTATAATATAATCGCAGAAAGCCGTGCTTTGAAACTGACGTGTTTTATATTTGCTCCGTCGTTTTCGCGAAAAAAAATCAAATCATGTTAAACACATGAACCGAAATTCGTAATTCATCTTAAACAAACAGTGAAATCAAAAAATCTCCACGTGCTTTGTGTTAGACTTAGTGAATGTAACCGATTCCCTCCCGAAATGTGTGATGGTCGGTATGATTTTCCAGTTTTTTTTTTTGTTTTTTGTGTTTCGCCCCCGCACCCAGAGGAAAAGTTAAAAGCTTAGTTTTGTTTCTTAGTGCTATTAGTATTGTGCCACGGGACCTAAATTATTAAATTAGAGTATACTTCCGCTCTGTCGCGAGTCAATTGATGATTATTCGCAATTTTGAAGTTGGTATAGAATCGCCTCACAGCGAGGGATTTTGATTATTGGCAGAATGTGGAGAGAAAAAAAAAGAAAACCAGTGCAATGTAGAAACCGGCCATTTGCTGATCAGAAGCAACGAACGAAGCCAACGCACATGCGCGTGAGTGATTAGCATATAATTTCAAATGCCCTCACCACGTGGTGTACAGAGGGAGAGATGTGAAGTTTTTGTTTCTTTTGTTGCACAATGATTGTGATTTTTCAAGTAAAATTTCGACTCGAAAGTGTTTTTTTTTACCTATGATTTTCATTGCATTGCATTTGTGCGCAAAGCACTAATTGTATTCGGGCTGTTCCATTAAAAAAGGATGATGTGAAAATATTTACCGAATAGTGGAGTGCTACTTTTGTAGAGATCCTTTGGCACCACAGGGAAGCCGTCCAAATGAAGACTGTACATAAGCAACAATTTCCGGTGAGATCTATCTGATTATAACTAAATTTGAACGATACTGCAAAATAGGTGCCATCCTCAAAACAATATGATTTGATGATGGATATGTATGCACAGTACCCATATCCGTGGATTCCGTGACCAACTTTACTCAGTAAACCTTGAGAAAAAATCGACGTCCCTGGCGGATTTGCAATCCATCCGAGCCCTTCAACACATAGTGGAGTTGGGCGTTCAAACCAATACATCGGGATGTCATCCAATGCACCAAGTGTCTGATGTTTGGTCACTGTATCACAAACTGCCACACACTGCATTCGATGCGGCAAATAACATAAAGCCGAAGAACTACCAGAAGCCGCCAATCCATTATGTGTCAATTGCGAAACTGCACCTCTTGGCAACTAGCACGACATGCCGAAACGCGCCGAATTGATCGGCATTCGGAAAAGAGCCCACAACCAATAATAAGCAAGTTCGCCGGCGAGTAACCGCAAACAACGAGGTGATTTTCCTGCCATCGCTCAACGATGTCTAATAACAGTCAACCTCATCGACTTCTGGAGTGTCTAACCCTTCCGCAAGCACAAATAGTCAAACAATGACCTACTCTTTGCCAGGATTGGTCTAGAAATCATCATCGTTCTCCATCCGCAACGAGGATTCACCATTCTTAGAAGAACGAGTTACCATCGTACCTGATGGTATCACCACCATGTGAACATGCAAGATCCAATCTGAACAGGTTCATGCAACCTTAGCCCTAATATCCAAAACTGGACCGTAAGGCGATCAGCATATTCACTTGGAACGGTTGCTCTGGAAGAGACAAAATATATGAGCTTCTTAACTTTCTGAACTCCAAGAAAGTTTTCATCGTCAAGCCTTGGGAAACAGTTACGGGAAGCTGAGTGCCACCATTCCCCTTGACGATTTGCAGCTAGCGCAGACAACATCGTAGCTCCATATACCCCTACCTAAATAACGGAGCTTCGCGTGGCGTTGGTCGCTGCAAAATCCTCGCTTAAGAGGGAGACTAAAACCAGCAAACGAGCCTTTTTTGAGGGGTTATGTTTGAAAGCTAACTCGCACCTATGTGGTGACGCCTGTCTGGTATGGCCAAAACTTTTTCCGTGCCATGACCTAAGCGTCTAGCCTCTCACCACCGTAGATTCGTCCCACGACCTGCGTGCCAGTATCCTCGATCATAATTCTGTCATGGCGGTGAAAATATGGTCGACAAACACGCCGAACATCCACAATCACGTGGGGAATAACCACGACACCATGGAGAGGACGGTGGCGAGGCGACGGTTACGAATGACGAACTCATTGTGATTTGAGTTTTTGAGTCCCTTAAGGTAAACAAGGTGCATGGATCCGATAATAATTTCAACCTGGCCATGAAGATGGCTATTTTGCAGGCTCCAATATGTTCTGGGTGGTAATGCAAAGATGTCTGGACGAGGGCGTCTTCCCAGATACGAGAAAATATTTTCAGTGTGATCTTGGCAAGTAGTTACTTGGCCGACGGATTGGTAGGAGTGGTTGACGGCTCTGCGCCGTTTTTCTATCGGGGCCGTTTCCCGGAGGTGTTTGCTTTCGCGACGATACGCGGTTGACCCTTGGTAGGATTTTTCAGAGCGTCTATCTCCAACGCGAACGACTTGAACTAACACGTCTAATAAAGGGTGTATTCGATAAAAATGGCACACACATATATACTCATCAAAATTAAACTGATTATCGGATTTTCTTGAAATTTTCAGGGAATGAAGAACTACTAATGAGTTTTGATTTACAACATTTGTTTTATTCAATTTCGTCTCCCATCCTGAATGCCCGCACCTTCCTTTTCACTCCACGCATCAAATTTTGTACAACCGATTTTCCCAGTGTTTTTGTTGTTTTTACCCAAATTTTCTTCAATTCTAGCTCTGTTTTTATAGTTTTGGGATGTTTGCGAAGTTCCGTTTTCATAATTGCCCAGAATTTTTCAATTGGACGAAGTTCCGGTGAATTTGGTGGGTTCATATCCTTTGGCACAAAATTGACTCCGTTGGCTCGGTACCACTCCAATACGTTTCGAGCGTAGTGGCAGGATGCTAGATCAGGCCAAAACAGAGTTGATCCTTTGTGCTTCTTAATGAATGGCAAGAGACGCTTCTTAAGGCACTCTGCCGTGTAAATCGCACCGTTTATTGTTCCGGAAGTGATGAAAGGGAGCACTTATTTCACCACATCCGCAAATCGCCTGCCAGATTAGAAACTTCTTTGCAAATTTCGATAGTTTCTTCTTTCGAACATCCTCCGGAACATCGAACTTCGACTTGGCAACGAAATATTCTTGCCCAGGAAGTTGACGGAAGTCGGCCTTGAGCTTCGTGTAAAGTTTCCGGGCGCGGGTTTTCGCAGTGATGTTTTGTTTTTCATTCCGGTTTGGGGCTTTTTGCACTTTGTAAACATGTAAACCAGCACGCTTCATGGTTTTCTGCACAAAACCGACTGACACCTTAGACTTTTTAGCGACATCTCGAATTGACATGTTTGGACGGTTCTTGAATTGTTGTACGACTTTCCTGGCCATTTTACTGTCCATTGGACCACTTTTACGACCACTCCCTTCCTTGTTTTGGACACTTAGACGCTCCTTGAAGCTTTTTTTTACACGAGACACAGTTGTATTTGCAATTCCAAGCCTTTTAGCAATCCACCGGTGGGACGCCCCTGGATTTTGATTGTGAGTGCACAACATTTTCTCACGGACAATTTCTTGTTTCGACGACATGACTGGAACTACTGAATGTATAACTATGAAACTTGGCAGATGTAAATGATACACTATGGATAAGATCTACTCAAATTTCTAGGTTTTTTACTCATACGGTTCAAAAGTTACAGAAGATTTTCTGTGTGCCATTTTTATCGAATACACCCTTTAAGTACGAAGCGAAAATAAGAGCAGACTCAAGTGCTCAACACGTTAGCAATGAATCTAAGGTAAAACTGGGAGCTGGAACCCACATAGGGGAAGGTGCTCTAATGTGGTTCTATGGATCTAAGATTCGGCCTATGCTTAAAATTCAAAATAAATATTAATTCACTAATTTCACCCTGACAATTAAAAATATACAGTACTATTGTCTCACTGACACAGCAATATGAAGAAAAATTAAAGACAGGAAATTTTTGACGACAGAACGAATTTTAGATCCATAGACCCATTAGAGCACTTTCTACTATATAGATTTTTGAAATTGTAGTAGTTTACATATCAAACAGTTTTGAACTGTTTAAACAAGTTGTCCTATTTTTATTAGAAACAAACATAAGTGGGGTCGACCCCGGCAAAGTGGTTAACATCTGTACCTTTCACGTCAATGTCACGAGTTCAAATCTCATCCCCAGACGAGTCACAAAATACCCAAAAAGGTATTAAAGTGGTTACAACGGAGGATGAACAAGAGTGAGGCTGAAAATCTCAATATTCAAGAAGTTAAAAAAAGTCAAAAACATGAGTTAAAAATCATTCATCTATGTAATAAAATACTTATAATGACCTTTCGTTCGGGCGAAATGAAGATGTTAACGTTAATATGCGTCGCTCTCATTTTTGAAATGAAACCTCTGAATAGAATAGAAAAGAAAAGCATCATACCTACGTTAAAATTTGTATCGAAGATGTTTGGATTGGAAAATTTTTGCTCCGATAACCATTGATGCTACAAAAGGTCAGTCACGATTATATTTTTGAAAGTCATACTAGGCTTGACAAAATAAGGACGCAAATCGTATATAGGGTACCCTTCAAAATACTAATTCCCTAAAAATAAAACGATCTCTAATGTCAACAATCTGGGTACCTAAACCGTGTCTCATTTTCAATCTGACCACTAGTTATGTGCCAAAAATTTTAACAACCCCACTGACCAATACCTCAACGCAAACGTTTATCAAAAGCTACACCGACAATGGGTGATAGCTGATGGGGGGTGGGGTCTTTTATCGAGATTACACAAATTAGTATCGCTCTAATTCAATATCCAATCATCGAAAGGTGCTAGGATCCTTCTGGTTTTTTTCCCCAACCATATACCAATTTACTGCCGGCCTCGCTGGGCAGTTGGCCAGAGTTGGCTGGTTGGCTTTTGGTCGTTTGGTGATGAGTTTGACTTCATGGTTCATGGATCTCGTTCACTCGTCTGGTCGTTTCTCTTCAACGAGGTACAGGATAGCGAAATACATAGCATGGCAACAGCAGCATCGGCAGCAGGAAGGAACATTTTTACGATCCACCACCCACTAATCGAACGCTCGTTAAAGGTTGAATGCCTTTAGTAGTAGCGTAGAGCAATGTACGCAGTGCTGATGCTATATAGGAAATGAGACTACTCTCTGCGTCTGGGAACGGAGGACGACGCAAGTTACCGTTCTTTCGGCATCAATATCCGCCGGTTTTGCCTGATGATGGAAGCTGCTGATGCGAGAAATTGGTGAGATGAAGGGAAACTGAATCAATTCAAGAACATCAACCTATCCAATATATTGCCAGTATGCTCTCCGATTGGCTCCAGTCACTATAGATGCTGTTTCTCTTCTGATGGGTGATAAAACAACAACCTAATAGAAAACGAAAATCATAAACAACTCGGAAGACTCAACTTGCCGGATGCTGGATGAATAATTTATGGTGCGTTTCTTCTGGCCCCATTCCGTTAAGATAAATGTCCATGAAATTCACTTGAATTAAAGACGGATGACAGGCAATAAAATGTAAGAATGGCTGTTTCCAGGTGACAAAAAGTGCTTGTTTTCGGGAAAGTTTTCAAATGTTGCTAAGACTAAAGGAGATAGTTTTACTCCTAAAACAACCATCGTAGAACAAAGTCATCTTTTTTTCTGTTCGTTTAGGGGAAATGATGTGAAATGTACTCGTTTTTTTGTCGCATAATTATCAAGAAATTGATACATAGACGACATAATATTTTTCAACTGTGTATCATAATATTCTGTTATTTATCACGCTTATAAATATTGGCATACTTTTGACACTTCTCACAGCTTAAGAAAAAATATAGAGATCGCTTAAAAATTCGACTTTCTATTCAAAACCCCGAGGGCTGAATCTCATTTACCAATCAAATCAGCGCGATGAACTGAGTACATGTCTGTGTGTAGGCGTTACATCGGTTTCTTAGTTGTTTGTCAACCGTTAATGAACGAAGACCGTTATTGATTTTTGTTGAAATTGGTCGACCGGTTCTGAAAATATGTGAAAAACACAAGGGGTGAGTCGCTCAGCACAACATCTCTTTTGCCCATTTTTTTTAGTGTGCTTCTTAGCGTTACGATCTTTGATCGTAGTGCCAATAGGTGCCCATGTGTGCCACGGTAATTTGACAGTTGAATCGTTGTATTTTGGCTACGCCTGGCAACCAGGCGATTATTTTATTTTGCTCTCAAAATTTAAGTCTCGGAGACAAGGTTTTTATTGTGCAAACCGCGTTGTGTTGAGATAGCCACTTTGGTGCATGAATGGATAAGGAATTAAGCTCAAGAAACTACACACATAAAAAAAACATTTAATTTTCTGCGTTATCTAATGCACATAAAGGGAATGCTAGATTTGGCAGAAAATAATAGGATATTTCATGCAAATTTAAGCCATATAACGCCTGAATCTAGCATGTTGTATGAAAGATTGCAAACATTATTGTATGGCGCATGAAAAATTGCAAGCAATTTAGTTGTTTACGCCTCTTTTGGCTTGGAATTAAACGAGGGGAAATTTTACGCGCCTATTAAAATTCTTTATTTTTTCCTGTGTAATACCTGGAAGTAATTGCGAGAATTCCTATAAACTGTTGTGTATTTATGATTGCTATCCTCTTTCTTAGCATGTTGGATTTCTCGGCCGACTCAAACCTTCGACAAATATTTTCAACATTTCCACTGTCCGCATATGTTTGACGCATTTCCTTGATGAACATTCTGGCATTCGAAAATGAACATGATTGTTATGCCCAGCTGGGCTGTAAATGTGCCAGTTTCCTTTCTTGTCCATCGAAAACTACAACTTCGATATTTGCCCATTCGTTTAGCAAATAGGGGAACTTTCCACAGACTTTAGAAAAAAACTTTGATTTCAATGTTTTTCAGCTGCTCCAATAAGATATCAAAGGCCGAGTTTGCAATACCTCCGGTAAAAGTAATTGTGAGACAAAATTATTATTTAATCTTAAACACACTTACTGTGAAGCAAAATGCAGCATATTTTTCTCATACAATACGCTTGAGTGCTTTTTAGCATCTTCGTCGAACAGATTGATGTGACGGTTATGGGATTGGGGAATACTTGATTCGTTTTTTGTGCATGATAGTGGCGAGATCCAGGAGGCACTTCACTTCTCTGCTTAGAAACCAGAACTCAGCTGGGTTTCATGCGTATGTTTCTCCATTCATTTCTTTTAGCGGAGTTCCACCAGCTGCAGCTTCTTCACGAAGGTTCTCAGTCATGATCCGCATGTTCTCTCCAATCCTCTCGGATCCTCTCGACGGTTAGCTTAGCCAGCGACTGGCTGCAGATGTTCTGCTTTTTCAAAATATAAAGGATATGGAGATTGATGGTTCCATATCCCGCTTCCAATTCGCTCCAAAAAAAAAATTGCCTTTAATTGAAGCTGCTAAGTGATATCATGTCACGACTTATTAATTTAATCACTAACCTCATTCATTGTTCACTCAAAATTTCGCCTCAACAAACAGGTAGATCAAAAGTTAAGTTATAAATAGTTGTATTTAAATTAGTAGTTTTGTTTGTCTGTGCTTAAACTTTATTGCTTCTCCATAAAGTCAAAATCATCGAAGCCGGTCAACAAACCGAAGCCCAAGGACACCTTCAAAGACATATCTTTGGTTAAGCGAGCAGCGGCGCTATAACCAAGCTATTTAGCACCTGCATTCGGAGGAAATGCCAATGCAGCACCAGAGCGTCTGTTCTCCAGGTTAGGAGCGGCTCAAAACAGCGTCTGTTCTTCATGTCAGGGGCGGCTGAATCACCGTCCATGTGCCAGCGTGGGACTCTAAATTCAACTGACCACTATGGTCCTCCGGAAAGTAGGGGGTTGGTGTCAGGCCCTGCAAGCCAGCCGTAAAAAAAGCAACCACAGGAACATTTACAGCAGAATACGACCCAGAACAATCGGCGAGGACCACAGCGACGAAACAGGACTAGCGATTGGAAACTCGGTACGTGGAACTGCCGATCGCTTAACTTCGTCGGAAGTACCCGCATACTCTCCGATGCACTGAAGGATTGTAAGTTTGGCATCGTAGCGCTGCAGGAGATGTGCTGGAAGGGATCTATGGTGCGTACGTTTAGAGGCAACCATACCATCTACCAGAGCTGCGGCAACACACACGAGCTGGGAACAGCTTTTATAGTGATGGGTGACATGCAGAAGCGCGTGATCGGGTGGTGGCCGATCAATGACCGAATGTGCAGGTTGAGAATCAAGGGCCGGTTCTTCAACTTCAGCATTATCAACGTGCACAGCCCACACTCTGGAAGCACCGATGATGACAAAGAGGCATTTTACGCGCAGCTCGAACGTGAGTACGACCGCTGCCCAAACCACGACGTCAAGATCATCATCGGGGACCTCAATGCTCAGGTTGGCCATGCGGAGGAATTTAGACCGACTATTGGAAAGTCCAGCGCTCACCAGCGAACGAACGACAACGGCCTCCGACTTATTGATTTTGCCGCCTCCAAAAATATGGCCATTCGTAGCACCTACTTCCAGCACAGCATCCAGTATAAGTACACCTGGAGCTCACCGCAGCAGACAGAATCTCAAATCGACCACGTTCTGATCGATGGACGGCACTTTTCCGACATTACCGACGTCAGGACCTATCGTGGCGCTAACGTCGACTCCGACCACTACCTGTTGATGGTAAAACTGCGCTCAAAACTATCCGTCGTAAACAACGTACGGTACCGAAGCCCGCCACGGTACAACCTAGGGCGGCTGAAGCAACCGGATGTCGCCATGGCCTACGCGCAGAATATCGACGTTCTCTGCTGCGTCGTTGATGGCTGCTTTGATATTCCTCCAGAACGACTGGTTCGATGAAGAAAGCAGGGAGGTTTTTGAGGAGAAGAACGCAGCGCGGGCAATAATGCTACAGCACGGGACCCGGCAGAACGAGGAGCGTTATAAACGGAAGCGGAAGCAGCAGACCCGCCTATTCCAGGAAAAGAAACGCCGCCTGGAAGAAGCTAAGAGCGAGGCGATGGAGCAGCTGTACCGTTCCCAAGAAACACGGAAGTTCTATCAGAAGCTCAACACGTCCCGAAAAGGCTTTGTGCCGCGAGCCGAAATTTGTAGGGATAAAGATGGGGGCATTCTGACAGACGGCCGTGAGGTGATGAAGTGAAATGGCGCAGAGGATGCGGGCGTTGAAGTCCAAGTCGGTGGAAGAAATGACTACGTCAGCACAGCAGAGGATGGGAACGAACCAGCTCCCACGCTGAAGGAAGTTAAGGATGCAACTCAAGAATAACAAAGCAGCTGGCAAAGATGACATCGGAGCTGAACTCATCAAGATGGGCCCGGAAAGACTGGCTATCTATCTGCATCGGCTGATAGTCCGAATCTGGGAAACAGAACAGCTACCGGAGGAGTGGAAGCAAGGGATTATAAGCCCTATCTACAAGAAAGGCGACAAGCTGGAGTGTGAGAACTACCGAGCGATCACAGTCCTAAACGCCGCCTACAAGGTGCTATCCCAGGTCATCTTCCGCCGGCTTTCACCAAAAGTAAATGAGTTCGTGGGAAGTTATCAGGCCGGTTTCATCGACGGGCGCTCGACGACGGACCAGATCTTTACTGTACGGCAAATCCTCCAAAAATGCCGCGAATACCAGGTCCCGACGCATCATCTGTTCATCGATTTCAAGGGGGCGTACGACAGTATCGACCGCATAGAGCTATGGAAGATTATGGACGAGAACGGCTTTCCCGGGAAGCTCACTAGACTGATTAAAGCTACGATGGACGGTGTGCGAAACTGCGTGAAGATTTCGGGCGAACATTCCAGCTCGTTTGAATCACGCCGGGGACTACGTCAAGGTGATGGACTTTCGTGCCTGTTGTTCAACATTGCGCTAGAAGGTGTCATGCGAAGAGCTGGGCTCAACAGCCGGGGTACCATTTTCACTCGATCCGGTCAGTTCGTTTGTTTTGCGGATGACATGAACATTGTCGGCAGAAGATTTGAAACGGTGGCAGAAATGTACACTCGCCTAAAACGCGAAGCTGCGAAAGTCGGACTGGAGGTGAATGTGTCGAAAACAAAGTACATGCTAGCAGGAGGTACCGAGCGCGACAGGGACCGCCTAGGCAGCAGTGTTACGATAGACGGGGATACATTCGAGGTGGTGGAAGAATTCATCTACCTTGGATCCTTGCTTACGGCTGACAACAACAACAGCCGTGAAATCCGAAGACGCATCATCAGTGGAAGTCGTGCCTACTACGGGCTCCAGAAGAACTTGCGGTCAAGAAAGATTCACCCCCGCACTAAATGTACCATGTACAAAACGCTGATAAGACCGGTTGTTCTCTACGGGCACGAGACGTGGACGATGCTCGAGGAGGACCTGCAAGCACTTGGTGTTTTCGAACGCCGGGTGCTTAGGACCATCTTTGGCGGCGTACAGGAGGATGGAGTGTGGCGGCGAAGATAGAACCACGAGCTCGCTGAACTCTACGGCGAACCCAGCATTCAGAAGGTCGCGAAGGCTGGAAGGATACGGTTGGCAGGGCATGTTGCGAGAATGCCGGACAACAACCCTGCAAAAATGGTGTTCGCCTCGAATCCGGCCGGTACAAGAAGATGTGGGGCACAGCGAGCACGATGGGCGGACCAGGTGCAACAGGATCTGGCGAGTGTGGGTCGTCAACGAGGTTGGAGAGAGGCAGCCATAGACCGAGTATATTGGCGAAATGTTGTAGATGAAGTCATATCGTAAATACGATGTATCGCCATTTAAATAAATAAATAATAATCTTTGGTTAAGCGAGTTCACCTCTTGAAGAATGGAAAATTCATCAATGTGAATATCAACGGTTTTCCTGTTCAATTATAACTTGACTATGTATCGGTCATAACAGTAAATTCTGAGCCAGTCTGGCAAACAAGAAGCTATTTTGAACGAAACTTTTGCCCTGCTCGATTTTTTAATCGAAATTATACAATTTTCGTGACATAACTACTGCATGCTTTACGAATGCTCTATTTGTGGATATCAACTTATGCCGTAAAATATCTTTTCATGTATTGGATCCAACGCTGGTAAATATCACGACCGTCATGCGACAGTGAAAAAAAGTGGTAATCTCACTATCTCGAGAAGAAACGAATTATCATGAGCTTTCTAGTTATTTTTCAACCATAGAGCAGGCATGAGATGTTTTCTCATAAGATATTGGCTCCTGAATTTCCTGAATTTCCTGAATGAGATATTGGCTCCTGAACTAGACTATATGGCTTCAACGAAGCAATAATATATAATCGAATGAGTGAAAATGCATTTTAGGGTTTGCGTCGAATTAACCAATTATATCAATGTACGTGTTTGTAATTGCGATAACTGATAATCTATTTTTGATACTAGCCCTGATTTTTGAGCGAGCAGTTTAATGTGAACTGGAGGGCGAATTTAGACCAAAACAAAGATTCCGATAAATGGCTCATTGTTTGACCACATACCAAACTCATCTAGCAAACTCCTTCTACCGTGCGGAGAGATCACATCAAAACTCGACACGGTACTCCACCATTAACTTTCACAGGTTAACATCGGCAATATATCACCCATCTCCATTAGAGCCTGACATGACCCTATTTCCAGGGGCCATTTCTCATTGCTCAGCGTATGATCTTCCCACCCACGCGAGAAAGTTGCCGTCCTTCAACAAAAAAAAAACTCCCAAAGTAGACTAGTAACAATGATTTATAGGAGCTGCTGTCTTTTGTGAAAAGCATTTCCGTCGATGACAACCGCCGGCCAAAATTAAACTTCGACCCAGTCCTATTGCGTGTGAGGACTGTCGTCGAGGCCATCGCTGGTTGGCTAAGTTTCTAACTTTCATGACTGCTCGAGGGGAAAATTGGTACAAAGAATGGTTGCTCACACTTCAGGAAGCTCGCCTTTCATGGGATGTCGGCGTCCAACAGTCTGCTTGTTTCAACGTTTTTCTTTTGCTTGTTACAGTCAGATGCTTTGCGTCTAGTCTGCTTAATGTATTCCTGACACAAATAGAGATGAAGCAGATAAAATTTACGAACGATGGTTAGTCATACGAACGATTCATCTCCATTCTGTTCGAATTCATTTTCATTTCATTTGTCTTACGTTGAAGGATGAGACGTTCGTATTTGACGTGATTTTGTCCAACTATAGAGAAACGTGGGGTAATTCGTTCACCCAGAAAAAAAAATTAATTTGCTCACATTAGGTAATGATCCATACAACTTCCCGGATAGGTATTGTACTTCCGGCAGTGTAATGACTGCTTACGATAAAATTGAATCACACAAGGAATGCATCGGAAATAAGCTATCCGCATTCACTTGCGTTGTACGCTAACATTTGTGATGGTTTTGATGTGCTCATCACAGCATTAGGTGCACTTGACTGTATTTTTTTTTACTTGCACGGTTTAGATTCATCGTTTCCAAAGTGTCTAGCATTGAAATTAAGAGAAAATTAAGAATTTGGACACATGGCTAAGTGAAATACATAACGAATTTCACGCCGACTCATCCAGTGGCTGGCAGCATCCTCTCAGAATCCAATGCAACTTTGTGGGTGTGTAGACTTTATATTTTCTAGTGACTTTGCATATTTTGTTTTTTTTTTTTTTTCAAAAGTTATGTAGATTACCATTTGAAAAGGGCTTAAGTTTTTTTTTATCCATTTTTTTTAAATCAACATAACTCAAAAATGACAAGACTAATCAAAAAGTCATACATGAATGACTTTTAGAAAACTCGTCTGAACTCTTATGAAATTTTTTTTAAAAATTGTAAAATCGATTCTTACACACTAAAAAAATATTTTAAAAATTTAAGACAATTTGCAAAAAATGTGTATCTTAGAATTTGATTAATTTTTTTTCTTAATAAAGAAAATATAGTTGTCTTAAAGTTCGTCATACATTGAAAGATGGGCACTTTTAAGGAAAAAAAAGTTTGTCTAACAACAACTTTTCCATATACTATTTTTAACGTGTGCGACTCGTGGCCAACTTTTCTTAGAATTTGGTCCTAACAACCTCACAGAAGCGAATGGAATTTAATTATAATGAAAATTTGAATTTTTTAAGGATCATTGAATGTTTGAAAAATAAGGGCTGATTTTTTAATTATTATATTTTGTAAACTTTAGTGATAAAACAATTAAATCAGGTAGTGGATCCGGTTTATTACCAAAAACTTGAAACACCATTTAATGATTAACTCAGACTTTTTTTTACTATTTCCTACCTCAAATAACCGTTGTGTTACTTACAGGTAAATACTGGGTATACATAATGTATCTCATTCAAATCCATACCTAAGATCACTCAAGTGATAAAATTTACAGTACCACAGGTGGTACTGAAATCCGGAATGGTGAGAGAGAACACGTACAGAAGCGTTTATTAATGATGTCTTTGAAAGACGCATACATGATTGGTAAAGAAAAATGCAAAGACCATAGAATTGGATTTGCTTCTGGATAGTAATGTATATACATAATGTGTGTGTTTGCACTATTCATGAACATTTTAAATTGATGATTAATAGTGCAAAGTTTGATCCACAAAAAGAAATAATTGATCAGAACTACAGATTGTTATTTCCGTGCATGTGAATAATGTATTTCTACAGAAGGTATCGAGAGAGAACTTTCATCAGTATTAGAATGGGATGGCAAAGAAGATGTTATTTTTTCAGCAGTGGCTAAAAACTGATCGTTGTTAATTGGAAACAATTATAAAGCTTGTAGACGAGTTTGTTCCGTATTTCGTTGAAAAATTTGGTAGGCTTATAACTCATGATTTCATTTATAAAGAACAATCTTCTTTTCTGCGAAACAAAAAAAAAAAATCCCTTAAAGAGGGTGAAACAATTGTTATTTGACACTTTTTAGAAGCTGAAAAGCTTTCTGCCCACTTTCCCTTAAAAGTTCCCAACTTGCAATGTATGGCGAACTTTTAGACAATAAGGGTAGGGAACGGCTTAATCAGGGGTCACTATTTTAATCAGTTGTTAGGAAATAGGTCTATAACTCCTACATTTTCCACATTATTGCATTTTTAATGATACGATCATAAGCTTTATCTATTGGGCCAATGATTCGATGTATGAATCATGATTGATTACCAATTTATTGTTCAGCGAAAGAAGAAAGTCCGTTCGATCCAGCGCTCCGTTGTTTTGGAAGATTTTTCGAGTGCGATCCTTGGAAATAATTAGTTTTTTTTCTCTAAATCTATTCACTTCAGTGAAAGGAGTGAAAGTGAGTTTTTTTTTCTAAGAAGGCAGTGTGGTTTTCCAGTGAAATAAGAAAATCAAGCAGTGCTTGCTGGCGAATTATCGTCCCGCTCATTTTCGCTTCATCTCCGCGTGGTGACGCTAACCAGCGATACACCACTACATCGCCAACGGTCATCCGACATCGTCGAGCGAGTGCACCCGAAGGCGATCGGATACACCCGTGCACCCACGCAGCGCACCGCTCCCCGCTGCCCGCATAGAAGTGCGACGTTCAGGCATACGGTGCGTCAGCAGCAGTAGCAGCAGCAGCAGCAACAGATCAGTAATATTAGTTAAGTTTGTTTTCCTCTGTCTCTCATCCCACTAGAGTTTAGCGTTAATTTGTGTGTGTTCCTGTTTTGTGTTTGTGTGTGATTTAAATTTTTGGGGGAGTCCAACGCTCCCACCAGTAAGGCAAATCGTGCATGTTGAAGAGGTTTCTTCGACATGGACGGTTTGGCTGAAAAAGTGCCTCTGCCACCTGATGATGGGGAGGCACAAACAAAATTCCGACCGCGATCGTATCCAATTGACTCGGTCGGTCCATGGGTTGTCTACTTTCAGCCCAAAAAGAAACCTTTGAATGTGTACCAAATTACTACTGATTTGACGAAGCGATTCTCAGCCGTGACAGAGATCACGAAAGTTAAATTTAATAAACTCCGTGTTGTCGTCTCTAACCTGAAGCAGGCTAATGAGATTGCTTCCTCCCAGCATTTTACACTGGAATATAGAGTTTATATTCCAGCTCGTGATGTGGAGATTGTAGGAGTGGTCACAGAGGCGAGTCTGTGCACTGAAATTTTGGAGAAGCGGGCGGTTGGCCGATTCAATAACCCTCTGCTCCCCCCAGTTCAGATACTGGAAGTAATAAAATTAGTTAAAATGTCGCACAGCGAGGGTAAGAAAAAGTTACCCCCACAGACTCGTTTCGGGTGACCTTTTCTGGCTCTGCCCTTCCTCACTACTTAGAACTGGACAAACTTCGGCTACCTGTGCGGTTATTTGTACCCCGGGTAATGATCTGCCAAAACTGCCAGCAGATGGGGCATACGGCCTCTCATTGCGGCAATAAGGCACGCTGCTCAACTTGCGGGGAGAAACATGAGGCTGGTCCCTGTGCAGATAACACACTAAAATGCGTTTTCTGCAAGGGAACTCCTCCCCATGCTCTTTCGTCATGCCCGGCGTACAAACAACGCGGGGAAAAATTGGAACGTTCTCTGAAACAACGTTCAAGGCAATCTTTTGCAGAAATGCTTAAAAAGCCTCGCCACCCGATATCAATACAAATCCTTTTGCTGCTCTGTCAGATGACGAGTCTGATTCGGACTTGGTTGAGGAGGGGACCTCTTTCAGTTTTCCGGAAGGTGCTTCACGGAAGCGAAGACGCATCCGAGCAGGGAAAGTAGCTGAAAAGAAGCCCCAAATCAACATGCCCAATTCAAAGAGCAGTGGAAATAAGGATAATCCAAATCCTCCTGGTTTTCGAAGTGCCAACTACACACAGGATTTCCCATCTCTCCCGGGGACATCCAGAACCCCCGATGCCCCGATTTTTAGAACAGAAGCCCCCTCTTCATCTGGGCTGTTCTCATTTGACGATATTGTGGAAGGTATTTTCAAGTACCTCGAAATGTCTGACCCTCTTAAAAGCATTGTTATGGCAATGCTTCCCACTGTGAAAACTTTTTTGAAGAAATTAACATTAAAGTGGCCCCTCCTTGCAGCTATCATTTCCTTCGATGGATAATTTGCCAAAAGAGGTCGGGGATTTGATCACTGTTCTGCAGTGGAATTGTCGAAGTCTTATTCCTAAATTGGAATCATTTAAATTTTTAGCTCACAATATCAGTTGTGATGCATTTGCTCTTTGTGAAACATGGCTTTCACCCGAAATCGATCTTCCGATTCACGACTTCAACATTATTCGGCTTGATCGTGAGGATTCACGTGGAGGAGGAGTACTTTTGGGGATCAAAAAGTGCTACTCCTTCTATAGAGTGAATTTTCCTCCAATTCCAGGTATTGAAGTTGTCGCATGTCAGGCTGTTATTAAAAATAAAAGCCTTTGCATTGCTTCCGTTTATCTTCCTCCTAGAGCCTCAATAAACCAAAAACAACTTTCAGATATTTGTTCGGTTCTTCCTGCTCCGCGGTTGATCATGGGAGATTTTAACTCTCACGGTACAGGCTGGGGAGAACTGTTCGATGACAACCGGTCTTCTTTGATATATGACCTCTGTGACAACTTCAATATGACCGTTCTCAACAATGGAGAAATTACACGCTTGGCTGGTCCATCCTCACTTGGCAGTAGGTTAGACCTTACACTTTGCTCGAATTCATTATCGTTGGACTGCACGTGGAATGTGATCCAGGATCCCCATGGTAGTGATCATTTGCCTATTAAAATTTCGGTTGCCACCGGGCTCACTCCGGCGGAATCCATCAACGTCACGTATGATCTAACTCGTAATATCGATTGGACAAGGTTCAAGACAGCAATAGATGAAGCCGTAACAACGGTAGAAGGGCTTCCACCGCTGGAGGAATATAACTTCCTCTCCAACCTGATTTTGGAAAGCGCGCTACAAGCTCAAACTCGACCAGTTCCAGGAACGTCATTTCGCAGGAAACCTCCTTCCCCATGGTGGGATCCGCAATGCACCGAGGTTTACCGCAAAAAGTCCGACGCGTTCAAAGTTTTTCGTAGCCGTGGAACACCTGAGCACTTCGAAAGGTACACGGCTCTCGAACGAGAATTTAAGAGCCTCATCAAGGCCAAGAAACGCGGTTACTGGCGACAATTCGTGGACGGACTATCGCGTGAAACGTCGATGAATACCCTTTGGAATACGGCACGAAGATTGCGTAACAGAATTACGAACAACGAGAACGAGGAGTATTCGGACCAATGGATCCTCAAGTTCGCGCGAAAAGTTTGTCCAGATTCTGTGCCTGCACAAATGTTTCCTCGCGAAACCACGAATTCGATAGATGAGATCAGCCAACCTTTTTCAATGGTAGAACTCTCTCTCGCACTCCTTTCGTGTGGCAATACGGCTCCAGGGGCTGATAGAATCAAGTTCAACTTGCTTAAGAACCTTCCAGACGTCGCTAAGAGGCGCATGTTGCACTTGTTTAATCAGTTTCTGGCTCTCAACATTGTACCGGATGACTGGAGACGGGTGAGAGTTATTGCCATTCAAAAACCTGGTAAACCCGCGTCAGACCACAACTCCTATCGACCCATCGCGATGTTATCTTGTATTCGAAAGTTGTTGGAGAAAATGATCCTTTTCCGTCTGGACAATTGGGTTGAGACGAACAACCTGCTTTCAGATACTCAGTATGGTTTCCGTAGGGGTAAGGGAACGAACGACTGCCTCGCGTTGCTTTCCACAGAGATTCAGTTAGCTTTTGCTAAAAAAGAGCAAATGGCTTCTGTATTCTTGGATATCAAGGGGGCTTTTGATTCAGTATCTGTTGAAGTTCTCTCAGATAAACTCCACGCTTGTGGTTTTTCACCATTAATGAACAATTTTTTATACAATTTGCTGTCAGAGAAACATATGAGCTTTTCTCATGGAAACTCTACAGCTTCTCGATTTAGCTACATGGGTCTCCCCCAGGGATCATGTTTAAGCCCCCTTTTGTATAATTTTTATGTCAAAGACATTGACGGTTGTCTGAGTGAGAATTGTACGTTGAGACAACTTGCAGATGACGGCGTAGTGTCTGTCACTGGACCCAATGGGGTCGATCTGCAAGGACCCTTACAGGATACCTTAGACAATTTGTCTACTTGGGCTCTAGAGCTAGGTATCGAATTCTCTACGGAGAAAACTGAGTTGGTTGTTTTTTCTAAGAAGCATAACCCTGCACAACCGAAGCTTCAAATTTTGGGTACACCGATAACTCATTCTATGTCATTTAAATATCTTGGGGTCTGGTTCGATTCAAAGTGCACCTGGAGATCCCACATTGAGTATCTGAAGCGAAAATGCCAGCAAAGGGTCAACTTTCTCTGCACAATTACCGGGACCTGGTGGGGAGCTCATCCACAAGATCTTCTAACGTTGTACCGGACAACGATTTTGTCGGTTATGGAATACGGTAGTTTTTGTTTTCAGTCAGCGGCTCGGTCGCACTTCATTAAACTGGAACGTATTCAGTATCGGTGTCTTCGTATCGCGTTAGGTTGTATGCACTCGACTCATACCATGAGTCTTGAAGTGCTGGCTGGCATGTTGCCACTCTCGGATCGGTTTTCAGAATTATCTCTCCGGCTCCTCACCAGGTGTGAAGTTATGAACCCCCAGGTGATCGAAAATTTTGAGAAGCTCCTTGAGTTGAATCCTCAAACCCGCTTCATGACTTTGTACCATTTGTACATAACACAGGATGTCAGCCCTTCGCTGAATATTCCCAATCGCGTTTGCTTCTCCGACTTCGGAAATTCGGTTCATTTTGATTTATCCATGAAGCAGGAGCTTCGTGGAATCCCAGAGCATCATCGTCCTATGATTGCTCCGGTGATATTTGCTGCAAAGTTTGGCCTAGTTGATTCCGCCAAAACGTTTTTCACTGACGGGTCTTTGATAAAGGACTCCGCTGGCTTTGGTGTATACAATGAAAATTATAGCGTCGCTCGTAAACTTCAAGCACCTTGTTCTGTTTTTGTCGCGGAATTGGCAGCAATTCATTTTTCTTTAGAGACTGTTGCCTCTTTTACACCGGATCAATACTTCATTATCACGGATAGTCTTAGTTCTATAGAGGCTATTCGCTCCTTGAGGCCGGTAAAGCACACCTCTTATTTTCTTATGAAAATACGAGGTCTTCTAAGTGCTTTATCTTCACGTTCTTTTATTATCACCTTTGTGTGGGTCCCTTCTCATTGTTCGATTACTGACAATGAGAAAGCGGACTCGCTTGCAAGGGTGGGCGCTATGGAAGGCGATATTTATGACCGACAAATCGCCTTCAACGAATTTTTCTATATTTTTCGTCAGATATCACTCGATAGCTGGCAGTATAAATGGAGTAAAGGAGATTTGGGGCGATGGCTACATTCTATCACTCCTAAGGTGTCTAAAAAATGTTGGTTCAGGGGATTGGATGTGGGTCGAGACTTCATTCGTGTCATGTCTCGCCTCATGTCCAATCATTATTCTTTAAACGCTCATTTGTTCCGTGTTGGGCTGGGAGATAGCAATCTCTGTGAATGTGGACAAGGTTACCAGGACGCAGATCACGTAATTTGGTATTGTGCTGAGCATCGTGGAGTCAGATCTGAGCTTTATGATTCCCTTCGGGCTCGAGGTAGACAACCCAATGTACCGATTCGAGACATTTTGGCTGCACGCGATCTGGAATTTATGAAACTCATTTATGTGTTTTTGACTAACATTAGCCTTAGATTGTAGTTTGATTAACTTACTTGTTTAGGTTAAATTTGTGAGGATTGTGTGCATCGGTGTGTGATTGTGGTTGTGTGTTTGAGTGTTGTGTGTGTGTGTGAGTGAGTGATTTTTTTTTTTTAAATTTAAAACGCTCAATAAAAAATTGTAATTTGAAATTCTAGATTTAAGAAAACCATTGTTCCTTTTGCTTTGTTTAAAATTTCCACCGCAATTTTCCCATCCATAAAATTGTAATTCCTATTAACCTCGAGACGGCCGCGAGTAATCGGTTCCACCCCCTTAACCTTAGTTCTAAGATAACTGATGTATATAAACATGAAAACTTGGCTCTGTAAAGTTGATTCGATTGAGCCTGTACAAATAAATGAATTCATAAAAAAAAAAAAGCTTAAAACCCGTCCCGTACCCTATATTGCCTTTATTAAGAAAAAAATCGTCCAATTCTACGAGAGCCATATTTTGCCTATTGACTTCAAATTTTAAAATATTTTTTTAGCGTGTAAGAATCGATTTTACAATTTTTACAATTTTTTTCATAACAACTCAGACAATTTTCAAGAATTCTACATCACTTTTTTGCAAGTCTTGTCCTTTTTGAGTTATGTTGATTTAAAAAAAATCGATCAGACAACCTAAGCCCTTTTCAAATGGTAGTCTCGATAAATTTTGAAAAAAAAACAAAGTATGCAAAGTTGCTTGAAAAGACATAGTCTATAAACCCACAAAGTTGAATTGGATTCTGAGCGGGTGCTGCCAACCACGAAGGCGAGTTGGCTTAGAAATTCTTATATCAAAAACTAGTTTAAGGAACACAATTCTTTGGATGAACAGCCACGAAAAGGCAGAAAACCCGGATCTTCCAACGTGAAACTAAACCAGAAAATGGTATATCTAATTGGGAAGAACAATTCATTACCGATACTTGATTTGGCCAATAAAGCGGAGGCATTTCATTAACTGTAGCCTTGCTGGAGCGTATGAGGATTTATGCTCCAGAACGTCTATTGTGGTCACGACTGCTATTTCAAACTGCTCCGAAAATACTCCATATGGCTCCAATGACACCGTGAGCTCAAAACACAGACGATCTCAATTAGGATATCATGTTTTTGATTTAAACTTGTCTACAAATACCTTCAAAGAATGCTTACGATCTCTAAATGCATTTAACTAAGCTTGGATTAAGTACATTTCATTAAGACCATGTTGTCAGATTATGAATAACTTATTATTATTATAGTAAGAACATCCGCTGCTCGAGTCTATCACGAGAGCCCTACGTGACTTTCTGCACTGGTCAATGGGAAACAAGCGAGGTCTTTGTTGCCTCAAAATTTTGGAAACAGCTCACCATTAAAGCTTATTTCTCCGAGACCATGACGTCCCATTACACGCTCCAAGACTGTGTTCTCGAGCCGGTCTTCGCATTGAAGTCACCAGTGTCGATCTTGATATCATACTTTGGACGGAATTCAGTTGACTGTAATAGTTCTCCTTGTCCCGTAGCTTGACAGTATCAGTCGGTGCAGAACATTGGATTATGGTAGGGTTTGGAACCCGTGTTTTGCTTTGATTATTAATTTCATTAATTGGCTTCCACTTGCCTTTCCCTGGGCGCTACGTAGGAAACCAATGCCATGATACTGGGGAGCCTTGTCACCTTGAATACCGGAATATAACAGTACTTGGTCGGATGGTCATTTGAGTTCTACAAAATTTGGGCAGCGTACTTCGCTTAGCCCAAGAATTTCGAGTTTTAATCTTTTTCTGATGGATTCTGTGACGGGGGAGTTTGCTCATTTACACTTCCGGTCCGCTTCCTAGCATCTTGCTATGAAGTACTTGGAAGTACCATATCACAAAATATTGCGAGTAGTTGAACGGATTGGAGATAAGGAAAGCATTGGGTATAAAACCAAGTCTCTCCCGGTTGGTACCAAATTAATGAGCGTAGGAATCAATAAGGAGTGTATCGAAAAGTAGTTATAAACATTCGATGCGTTATTACGCATAAACTACTGTATATATTTTTAGCGTGTAAGCGCCATTTGCTTTGTTTACATGTCAAAAATGATTATTCGGTTCATTCATTTCCGTTGATAAAGTTGTATTCAAAATGTCGCGAATTGAATTTGAGACTAAAAAGAAAATTCTGCACACTTGGTGCACCGAAAAGGGTGTTACTTACAACCAGATTGCGAAAAGAGTAAATGTTCACCCGGCAAGTGTAAAACGCATCATCGAAAAGTTTGGTAAGGAGTGCTCCCTCAAGGATTTACCAAGAAGTGGCCGAAAACCCGGCTCCAGCAACCCCGATTTGGACCAAAAAGTTGTGGATTATATTCAACGGAACAAATCTGCCTCTACTCGCGATCTAGCCAAGAAGTTCAGGACCAGCATCGGAATGATTCAACGAATCAAGCGCAGGAATGACTTGAAGACGTACAAAAAGCAGAAAGTGCCCAAACAAACTCCGGAACAAAAGTCTCGTGCCAAAACCAGGGCTCGAAAGCTGTACAGCTGCATTTTGGACAATGTCGACCAGTGCATTTTGATGGATGACGAAACATACGTTAAAGAAGATTCAAGAACGCTACCGGGGCCGCAGTTTTATACTAAATCTGTTGGGGAACGTGTGCCAACCGCAGATACGACTGTTGCGATGGAGAAATTCGGTCAGAAGGTGCTCATTTGGCAAGCTATTTGCACATGTGGCTTGCGTTCTTCAATTTTCTATACAAAAGGAACTATAAATGCTGAGATTTATCAAAAGGAATGTTTGAAGAACAGGTTGCTACCATTGTATAGAAAGCACCAGTCCCCTCCCTCTTCTGGCCAGATTTGGCATCGGCACATTACGCCAAATCCACTCTACAGTGGCTGACGGAGAATAACATCAAGTTCGTAGAAAAAGACATCAACCCACCAAACTGTCCCCAGTTGCGACCGATCGAACGCTATTGGGCAATAGTCAAGCGTATATTTAAGAAGGATGGTACAGTGTCCCAAAACATGACCGATTTTAAGAAAAATTGGGCAGCGGCATCCAGGAAGTGCACAAAGGTCACTGTGCAGAATTTGATGGCAGGTGTCAAATCAAAGGTACGGGCATTCTACAGAAATGAACATGATGACTAGTTTTTCCGTTTGGATCTTTTGTAAACATGTTAAGCTATAATAAACTGAAATAGTATGTTAATTTTAACCATGTTTTCATGCCTATTTTATTATTTGGAAGTTTATAACTACTTTTCGATACACTCCTTAGAATCAATATCAGTTACTAATACTACCACTCGGAGGGGCAAGACATCATGCTCATGCTCATGCTCATGCTCATGTTCTGAAGGATTCTGTAAAGATTTTCAAGATTCGGATACAGTAGATGGTTGGCCTAAGGTCTTCTATCCCCGTGACGGGGTTGCCATCGAAGGTGTAGCTCAGGGGAAAAGCATTTTTTATTCAGCCGCCGCTGGCCAGACATACGATGTTTGAGCTGCACCTCCATTGTGGACAGACGTTCGAATAAGCGAAAAATTTGCTTTACCTTAACGCGCTATTGTTTGCGATTACTTATCGGAAGGATATGCAAATGCAAAAAAATTTGATTCAACTTTGATGCTTCAACATAACCGATCGATGGTACTTATAGATACATTCCACAGCACTTTATTACCACGAAGAGCTTACATCATCTTATAGTAAATGTTCTTACATTCATGATGGATTGCATGGCACAATTATTACATTTACTTCTCATTTACTCGTACAGTATTTTTAAACTGGGTAGAGTAAAATGCTTCTTTTCAATCTTAAATACCTGCACAAGTAACATGCTGGTAAGTATGTTGTTAAAGTCTTTTTCATAAAGTTTAACTCATATCAGGTCACTTTTGTAAATTTTCATAAAAGATGCAGATTTCTTGACAAAGGACTTATAGAACCTATAGAGATATGGGCTGGTAGCCACAATAGGGTGATAAGTTTCATGAGGTATGTGTTACTTGGTTGGAATCATTGCCTTAAATAATAATTAAAGTTACTTAAAAAAGAGACTGAGCATTTTATTGTGGCATGTATAAAAAGTCGATTCACCACAATATTTAAAATTAATGGTTGCGGTGGTATCATGTCCCCAACACAGTAAAAAAACACAGGTACAACGTTTTAAATTAATAAACTGTACCTAGCACAGGTACGATTTTGACTATACGTTAATATATGGAAACTCTTGTCAGTTCAATGATGCATCCCGGAGGAGTACGATCGATGAGATGAGTTTTAAATCATGTTGCAACTTTAAAAATAATAAACTCTGCAAAAAAATGATCATATCATGAAAATTTCAAAATCATAAGATGTTTGAAATGTTATATGTTTGTTTTTTCGTTTGCCATTACCAAATTTTTATGATTGGTAACAGTCATATTAAACTTCATTCCCACAAAATGGGCATCACTTTTGTTTAGTAAAAATATATATCTTTTTACAGTGCATATTTTTTGGGGAAATGTCATCTAGTTATCTAAAACTTTACTGAAGAAACTGAAGAAAGCGGACTGTTTGCTCAGTAGATTTATTCTTATATATCAGATGCATTTTAACGTACGACCTTCTGGAAAATTAATCGTTACTTAATATGAGGTGACGATAACAAAAAATTAAGTTTTGAAATATATGATATAACTGTGCAAAGTTTCCGCTTTATCAAAAATGATGGATGGAAAAAAAGAAAAAAAGTGATATTTGTTCGTTCTTTTGCTTGGAACCGTTTCAATAAGACAGCCTTGGCCCTAGTTATCGAATACATCTGTATACAGGCTCCGGCAATTGAAATGCTACAGATAAATTGATCAAAACAAAAACATTGTATTTCAAATTCATTCAACTTCACTTAAAAACAAATCACTTTTTGAAAACTCACTTGTCAAGTTCGACTTGTTCGCCCTTGAGTTTAACCCTTCGCCGCAGACGATCGAGGAACGCATCGTACGGCCCGCAGGTGCTCTTGTGGTATTTTATCCCAGGTTGCCGCCAGATGTCCCTTCAGGACTTCAACACCTTCATGTTTTTTAGAGCAGACTTCGGCCTCCAACATACTTCAAACAGCGAAGTTCATAGGGTTCAGGCCACTCCAAGCTCGAAATGAACACTGTAAATTGTTCCGCAATTCAGAGTTGGGTTTTCTCCGCATTGTGAGCCGTCGCCGAGTCCCCAACTTCCAAAACCCCCCCCACCCCCTCCTCACTTTTCGTCTCATATTCACGAACTGCTGCACGGTGCAGATTTTCTCGTTGGTAAACACGATATTCTCCAAACTCTCTAGCGGCTTCGCTCTTTTTACCCGTTCTTGTTTTTGTCTCACTGAAAGGTCTTGAGTCTTCTTGATCTTGTAGGGCTTTGTCTGAAGTTTATCTTGCAGGATCCAACGGAGACTTCGATCCGATATGTTGAGATCTTCTGGATTTCTCTTAAGGCGATTATTGACGATCTTCATCATTACAGCTGTCACCACAGAAATTTGACGTTTTTTGGTACTCCCGGTCACCAGATATATTTCTACTGTACGGTGTACAAAACTTCTGCAGACACGTAAATCGAAAAGCTCACGAACTATGTCCTTCTGTCGTTTTCCAGTTCGGAACAAGGCAACCACAGCTCCACGTTTCTGTTCGAAATCAATGTTTGCGGGTAACACTCAATTACAAAAGTAACACATACATCCACTGACAGCCAAGACACAATGTAAACAAAGCAACGAGGGGTCGTTCAATACAGTTTCGTATGTAACGTTAATAATGATGGCTGTTGAAGTAATGTATCAGTTCAATTGCCGGACCTTGTAAAGAGCCGAAGAAAGACGTGATCAGAGATTTTTTGCCTCAGAAAATTCCTCCGGTGCAAAGACCACGCTTATCACATCACCACCGGCGCCGTCCCTTGCAGAGTTATTCAAAGCGTCGATAGTGATGTTGTTGTTTTGAAACAAGATTTTTGGTGATTCAAATCCAACAAAAAATAAAAAGTTGAGTGAGGGACTGAGGGTAATGCTCAGTACAAAGAAAATAAATCCAAGCCCAAATTTTATGTCACGCAGTAAAAAGCAAAATGCATCCTTGTTACTTCCATACTTACCGGTGTGGTCTTCTATTCAGGGAATTGTCACTGCTCATTATAATAAATTGTAGGGATTCGTCATCACAAAGCAAAACTTAATCAAACCACACCTGTTTTGTGTTTTAATAACCTTTTTTTATTTCGCGCATTTTGTTTGTTTTTTTATTATCAAAATATTCATTTAGCTAAATTTTCTGCATCTCTTCTCGTCAACTCATGTATTTTTTATGATGACTGTCGAGTGCGCGTGTACAGCGAAGTGTTTTCTCCTTCTGTTTAATGTTTTGTTTTTCATTTTGAATAAGTGCTTCACTTTATGTACTGTGTTGATGCTTACTTCTAACCTTTTCTGCTTTTATTTTATACAATTCCCGCTGACAGGTGTTTAATATAATTTTCTCTAAATGTTATTGCTTGTTGATGTTTCCTCCCGAAACGCGTCCACAATTTTGTTCGTGTATCAATTCCGACTTAATATTTTTGTTTTCCTTTTTGTTTATTTTTCATACAAAAAAAAATTTAAAGCACACGTCTAAGTATGTATGATAGCTTATAATTTTACATTACAAATATATTTTGCGTTTCATCTTTTTAATGACATACCTCGTAGCGGTTGAATACTGGGGACTTACTGTAAGAAAAATTACTGTATTTTGATTATTGTTTTGTTTTATTCTTAACGTACAGTACAGATTGTTAAACGTCTATACAATGTTTCCATAAATATACAGCTCACAATAGGTGCCTATCAAAAACTAGAAAAACGAGCTTCAGTGAAACATCGCGGGATGGGAGAATCTCTTCCTTTTACATTGTTAATGGATATTTTCCTGTACAGATTTCATTTGTTCTGATTACAACATGTTTTCACTTTAATTCAGTTTCAATATTGTTTCCTCAGCGGGGTAAATTCCTGACAGAACCTGTCAACATGCCGGTTTATTAACTCACTGCAAAGGCTTCATTTTTCATGTTGTTATTCACTGTTATGGGATTATTCAGATTTGGTGAACATTTTCAATGTTGCAAATTATTTTCGACGTTTATTGAACATTCTCCACCAGGACGAAACATAATAAAAAAATAATAATAATGATAATTCAGATAAGCAACCATGCAGAGCAAAGATAACCCCTGAATGAAGGATCTTCTACTGAAGGGGGACAAAAAATAGGTGTTCCTGGTAAAAAATAAGTGTAATGCTGAACACAGAAAGCAACAAAATCCCCTCCTTATCCTTCCCTAGCAGAAGAAAAAAGCAATGAACTCCCAACAAAGAAAGTCGGAAATTTGCTGCTCTTCTTTTGCTATTCTTAATCTTAATATAGTGTAATGATGTAGCGTTCAACTCCGGGGGGTTGAAGCGTGGTGCGACGGCGATCCGATGAGGAAGGAAATCGCGTGTGCTGCTGACTGGTGGGAAATCTTGGCCGGAAGAATGCCTCAGCTTCAGTTGTCGGGGAATCGAAAGTGAAATGAAAGAAAGTAATCTAAAAGGTGCGGGAGTGACGTTGTTGTAGGACCAACCATCGAACGGAAGGACGCTCGCCATGATTCATCACTTACTTGTGTTGTAATGGAAGTTTTTTTTTATGTATGCACTGATGTTTGTCGGGTCGTTTCTTTCGTTCTCTGGATGTGATGTGGGACATTTTTAGTTGAATTTCCTCGGAGAATTGTGTATTTGTTGTGCGGATTATTCTCATATCTTTCCCTTTGTTACATTTTTTTTGTATCTGTTGACGATGAAACGGAGGGGGGGGGGGGGGCAAATAGAGTAATGATTATTTGGAAAATGGAGCCGTTTGGATCCATCGATAAATATTACTGTTGCGTCCATTTTTCAAATCATACAAATCTATAATGAGGGCGAATTATCGATTTCTCTACATCGACTTATCCTCGTTTGAAATAAGGTGACAAGAAACAGGTTTAACTGCATTTTTCATATCAATATTTTAGAACTTTTTTCAAGGACATATGTTTAAACCTCTGATTTGTTCTCAAGATAATAAATTTTCTAGCAAATGAATCCATATTTATTATTTTTTGTAACCAAAATCTTTTATTACAATATATTTAGAACAAGAGCTGAATACACAGGAAAAAGTTCAGCACAAGGCAAATTGGCTTTTCTCAGCTGGTTCCTCGTTTAACCATTGCCTCTTACTTTACAAAGACGCTAATAGATAAACAAGTATACCTACTAGCCTACCAAGAATTTTGTTTGTTTTTTTTTTATAAAGCTGCGACTTGTTTCCAAGTCTGAAGTGTCAAGCGATCCCTCACTTCATGGCACTCAGGATGCGCCTGAATTAAGGCTGACGCTGCCAACCGTACGGCCACGAAACTGGCATTTATGCACAAACGCATTTGTTATCTAATGTCAGCAAACATACCCTTGCTCAAAATCAGTCAGATATCTCTTTAAAAAAAACTGTATAACTTTCCAGAGTTGCGGTAAAGAAATCTCTGGCTTGACAGTACTCAAATACTAACAACACAATCTAGCGGATAGTAACTGACGCCTAGTCTTTCTACAAACATTTTGATGATTTTTCTTTAGAGTCGTTGACCCGCTCTGGAAATGGACATATATTTCGCTTAAATGTGAACCAGTGGAATGACCTAGGAAGCATGTAGGTCCGTAATGCAACGGGTTCATTTTTATTTGGCCACCCTTATACTACCTCGATCCAAAAGTTCCTGGAATCACCACTGTGTGGCGCTCTCAGTCGAGATTTGAGTTTTATTTTTTTTTAAGTTGCCACATCTGTCATTGACATTCTATGAAATTTTTAGCTCGATAGCTTAAAATTTGTAAAAGTTACGCCGTAGAGTAAACCTGCGATTGTGTGTGTACCAGTGCCGGGAAAAAAGCAATTCATTTGCTTTCCCCCCACCATTTTTTCTTTTTAATACATATTCTTTTCCACACCCTTTCCGAAGTCATTATTTGATTTACACTGTAACCGGCCAGTACCCATTAATGGGTAAATATGTACCCATTTTTCGATAGTATATGAAACTGTCAAAAAATGGGTACTTTAAAAATCAAAATAATGCATACTAAACACCCATTTTTTATTTTTAATGAGAGATCCAAAGATGGGTATTTTTCTACCCATTAATGGGTAAAAAATATCTTAGCATTTTCCTAGCTCGCTTTGTTTATTTGAAAGTGCGTGGTTCGAAAAATATAAAAACTTCGCGGAATGCATTCCACGAAAACGCGAAGAATATGGAAGAACTGAAGGTTAAACTGGATAGCGAAAACTTCCAAAAACTAAGAGGTACGTTAATAATTTAATATTATAATATAAAATGCTTCAATTTCATCAGTAGAATCGTTCTTCCGAGTATGTGTCTCTTCCGGGGCGTAAAATCCAAGCTTTCATCAAGTTGACGTCAAAATCATTTAAATCCTTTCAGATATATTCCACGGATATCCTCTCTGGAGGATAACGATGTGATATGGACCACTTGAACGTCGCCGGAATATTTGCCGGTGTGAAAACTCCCGAACGAAACTTAACATACCTGATAGGTAAAAGGTCTGAGGCTAAAGGGTTGTCCAAATACAAATACACATTCAGTTATTGTGATCTATTATGTTTATTCTAATGCTCATTATTCAATATCACAATTAAAAACAAATCACGAAAAATGGGTATTTCATACCCATTTCGCAAATAACAAACATTTCGAAAAATGGGTATTTCATACCCATTTCCCAAATAACAAACATTTTGAAAAATGGGTAAAAAATACCCGATAGCCTGACGTACAGGCTCTTTACCCATTAATGGGTAAAATCCTTTTACCCATTAAAGGAGTTAACCCACTTAAGTTCGAAATGGGTGATATTTTACCCATTAATGGGTACTGGCCGGTTTCAGTGTAACTACATAGAGTTTTGTGTATCATGAATTCTTTCCACAAGGCCAGACCGTCAACACGAAGCATTATTTAGTTGTTATGATACGTTTGCGTGAAGCAATTCGCCAAAAACGACCGGATTTGTGGGCAAACAACTCGTGAATCTTGCACCGCGATAACGCACCGTCACACAATGCCATCGTTATCAGAGAACACTTGGCTAAAACGAAACGAATACCATTCAGCAACCATTGAATTCATCTGATTTGGCTTCCTGCGACTTTTTCCTATTCGATCGACTCAAGAAACCGCTCCGGAACCGGAACCGGAACCGGAACGCGTTTCAGCACCCGAGATGAGATCATGGAAAAATCGAAGATGGCTCTGATGGCCATACCGCAAACCGAATATAAATAATATTTCGAGGATTGGATCAAGCGCTGGCATAAGTGCGTTACAGACTATGGGGAGTACTTTGAAGGGGACAATATCGATTTTGATGTATAATCTTGTATTTATAACTTACTGAATCAATTCCGGATACTTTTTGATCAAGGTAGACCAAGAAGATCAAGTAGATTCTCACAACAGGCTGATGGAACGAATCTTTGATTGGACAATGCATCAATCACATACATGTTCTTTATCTAAGGGGCGGCTGATCATCGTCCTCGTGCCAGCGTGGAAGTATTTTTAGTGCTGTGCACGATGGTCCTCTGGCAAGACAGAGGGTGGGTGCCGGCTCTATAAGCCAACCGTAAAAGTTATAAATACAGGTAATACACATTGTTAATACGGACCGGAACAATCAGCATAGACCGGCATAGGCGACGAAAATGGACTATCGATAGGAAACTCGCAACCTGGAACTATGAGTCTCTTAATTTCTAGGGAAGTACCCGATTTTTTCCGATTTGTTGAGGGTCCCCAAGTTCAACATTGTAGCACTGCGAGAGGTTTTCTGGAAAGGATTGACGGAACATACGTATAGGGATGGTTATACCATCTACTAGAGCTGCGGCAATACATACGAGCTGGGTCGTGTTGGGCGAAATGCAAAAGCGCGTGATTGGATGGTGGTCAATGGACTACAGAATGTTCAAATTGAGAATCAAAGGCCGTTACTTTTATGTCAGCATAATCAACGGTCACAGGCGTCACCTAGGAAGTGACGATAACGATAAAGACGTCAGAATCAATGCTCAGGTCAGCCCGGAGGTGGACTTCAGATCAGTTAAAGGAAAGTTCAGCGCACACCAGCATACGAACGAAATTGCGATTCATTGATATCTCCGCCACCAAGAGTATGACCACACATGTTACCTACTTTCAGCACGGCCTGTCATATCGGTACACCTGGAGATGACCACCGAATAATAAATCGACCAAAGTCTGCTACGGTATAATTTGAAATGACTGAAAGTACCCAAAGCCGCAACTAACTACGCGCAAAGCCTAGAAGCAGCGTTGCCGAATGAGAGAGAGCTGATCGAAGCCTCTCTTGAGGACTGCTGGAATATAATTAAAGCAGTCGATATCAACGCAACAACGGCTGACTCGAACAAGAGTGTCAGATGGTTTAAGATGAGAAAGATGCAGCGCCGGCGAATTCCGAAGCGATAGAAAAAGAAGTGAAGACAGCAAACTTTTTCAGCATAAGAAGCGACGCACAGTGATCGGAAAGCCTTTTTTATCGCCATCCTAGCGGTAAAGTTTGGAACTACAAATTTTATACTATGACCACAAGATGGACAACTTTGTAGAAGACACCATGATTCGGAAACGTAACCCTTAGGAGCTATTAATGTCACCGTGAAAAAAGGGCTTTTCCGATCACTGTCCGCCGCCTGGAGGAGGTGAAGTGCGGAGAATTGGAGTAACGGGTGTTCAATAAAAAAATAGAATGATTTCAGTACCTCTCTGTAATTAAAGTAAAAAGCGTAAATTTTTTTCTCTCCAAGAGAATTGCTCTCTGGACTCCCTAGAAATGGGTGGCATGTTTCTTCAGGTGCTGTCAGTTCAATTAAAGATGGCGTCTAAAAGCAAGCACTCCGCGAGCGTGTTGTACGGTTTCACGAAACGCATGGTCATCGTGGAAAAAAGTTTACGGTAGACCACTTTCGAGACGAAAACTTGCCCGTGAGTACAGTTTACCGGATCCTGGCGACCCTGAGCGAGGAGCGGAAGGCCGGTAGCGGCCGTCCGGCGAAGATAATGACGAAGAAGAAGAAGTAACCGTTGCAAAAGCTGTTCGATAACAAGGACGGAACGAGTTTGCGTGACGCCGGCCGAAAATATCACTGCTCCCATACCTTGATTCACCGAACCCTCGAGATGGAGGACATCATCTGTCAGAAGAAGACTCGGTCCCGGAGTACACGGACGAACAGATAGCGACCGTGAAATCGCAGTGCCGGTGGATGACGAATAACTACCGCAGGACGTCGTTCGTGCTGCACGACGAAAGTTACTTTCCGCTCTCGAAGACCCACTTTCCAGGAAATGACAGCTACTATTCCAGCGACAAGTCGGACACACCCCCCGAAGTAAAATATAAGTTTAAGCATAAATTTGAAAAAAAAAAGTTATGCTGTACATCGACATATCGGACAGAGGGATTTCAAAGCCGTGGTTCAAGCCGAGCTGTTTGGCCATCAATCAATGTACCAGGAGGAGTGTCTTGAGAATATTCTTCAGCCGTTCTTAAAGGAGCATCATGCGGATGGGAAGTACGTCTTCTGGCCGGACAAGGCGTCTTCCCATTACGCCAAGAAGACGCTTGAGTATCTTGAGCAGAAAAAGATACCGTACGTGCCGAAGGAAAGGAACACGACCAACTTGCCCCAGTGCCGTCCAATTGAGGATTTTTTCGGCTCCCTCAGTGCCCTAGTGTACAAAAAAAATTCGCGCTCCAAAGATACGAAGCAGTTGACCACGAGGATCTGGAATTGTATCCGGAAGATGGACGTCAGTGCCGTCCAGCGCTCTTGTGAGAGCATCGCGACAAAGTTGCGTCGTACGGCTGACCAGGGCCCCTTCTCCAATATTCATTGACGTTTTTTTGAAGAATTAACATTATGTTTCTAATAAAAAATACTGAATTCGTTGAATTTTTTTTTTCACTATATGACTGAAAAAAATCTCATTTTTTATTGAACACCCGTTATTATAGCTCTCAAACTGAAGTATCATTCGATAAGTTCTGGTGAAATTGATGACGTTGAGATCACAGCTAAATCTTTTTCTTTTACCTAACCACATTGCATATAAGAGGAAAACAAAAACCAATTAATTAATATACGATATCTGAATAATGTCCTGGTTCAAGTTGTCGATTTAATTATGAGTTAAACAGTCACTTTGCCATTATTTTTTCTAATGCCCTGTATTTCCCCCCAATTTGATGTCTACTGAAACTGTTCATATCCCATCCCACTGTTGATAAATCTGTCTTTTTTATGTATTCCACATTCTGCTAATAACGCATCCTCAATTTAATCTCTTTTGATCTACATGTCTCCACCTATCTACACATTCCTCTCTATCATATACCTACATCAGTTATATTTTCAGCAGGGGATCTTTCATGTTATGCACAGGGATTTAATGACTTTCTTCCCACCTTACAGTTCTTTGGCGAAAGAGAAGCAATATCGTAACGAAGAATAGGAAATCGTAAAAAAATAATCCTAACCTCAAACAGCGCTATCAACGAGCAGCGGTCGCAAGCTGATACTGTTGACATTTTCCCTACTGCTGCTACTACTGCTACGGATCCGGCGGCCGGTCTAAAGTCATACGTACACAATGTGCGGCCTCGAAAGGGTGCGTTTCGGCTGCTGTGGTTGTCGCAGTGGCAGCTTTTGGTGGTAGCTTTTGGATTGATTTTGACAGTCGTAGTATTCGAAGCTCTCGTAGTGATCCGGTTCGTGGATCGTGTTGCCATACTGGTACTGGTCGTCCTTTAGCATTGGTGTGACCTCCCAGGGACCGCCACGAAGCGGTCGATACTCGCTGGCCGCACTCTGCTGGGCCAGATAACGCTCTAACTCTAACTTATCTACTTTTTGTGGCACAATCAGATCATTTACAGTTTTACCCTCGTTGAGCAGCTTTTTCCGTCGTTTCGATAGGCGGAAGAAATACAGAACGCTCGCAGCCGTGGCAAGGACTAGCAATATACTGAACACTGCACTGATTACAGTCACTACGTGGGTGGGACAGTTCATGTCCGATTCGGACATCGTTCTCAGTGTCCGTCGGATCTTTCGACCATCTTCGTAAAGATCACAGCCCAGTTCATCCCTGTCGATGACGAGGGGATGTGTAGAGGCTTCTTCCTCACTGGAACTCGCAAATCCGGCACTGGTGAGGGCAGCGGATGTTAGCAAAAATTCATCATCTGGGTCACCTTCGGCTGCCAGCCGCCACAGCCACAGCAACGAACAGTTGCACACGAGTGGATTCCCCGCCAACCGTAGCCGGTGAAGTTGATCCAGTGGGAATAGAACCGCATCCAGGCGAACGAGGGCATTCCGGCGCATGGAAATTTCCAACAGGTGTGGGTTGCTATGGAACAACCGCAGCGGCAGATTCGTGAATGATGGATTATCGTCCAGTGTCACCGAGTGCAGGTTGGTGTTGTCCACGAAGGCTCTGTTTGGAGAACGAGACATGAAATGAGAGAGGAGAAATTAGAATGGTTTATTCATGGGTGCTAGATGCGGGGAGGGTTTTTCTTTTGCTTGCTTTGTTTTGTTTGAGTGTCGATAGAGTTAAAAACCGGCGTTGAATAATCAGCAAATTACGCTCGGGAATTAGAATATGAAAGACATACCTAGAAAAAAAATGAAAATGCCTGGTTAGTAGGATGGCACACCGATGCCTGGGGAAAACCGAAAATAATCTTTATTCTTGCTCCCAGTAACTTTTTGGGTCCTGTAAAAACTGCGATAAATAAACTTTAGCGTTCGAGTTTTCAAGTAAACATGGGATTCTATATTTGGAAAATTACTTTTGTTGAATTAATAGAGGTATTTAGGCTAAGCTATCTATATGTACCTATCAAAATAAATTTACGTCGTCTGTCTGTCTATCTGTCTGCCTGCCTGCCTGCCTGTCTGTCTGTCTGTCTGTCTGTCTGTCTGTCTGTCTGTCTGTCTGTCTGTCTGTCTGTCTGTCTGTCTGTCTGTCTGTCTGTCTGTCTGTCTGTCTGTCTGTCTGTCTGTCTGTCTGTCTGTCTGTCTGTCTGTCTGTCTGTCTGTCTGTCTGTCTGTCTGTCTGTCTGTCTGTCTGTCTGTCTGTCTGTCTGTCTGTCTGTCTGTCTGTCTGTCTGTCTGTCTGTCTGTCTGTCTGTCTGTCTGTCTGTCTGTCTGTCTGTCTGTCTGTCTGTCTGTCTGTCTGTCTGTCTGTCTGTCTGTCTGTCTGTCTGTCTGTCTGTCTGTCTGTCTGTCTGTCTGTCTGTCTGTCTGTCTGTCTGTCTGTCTGTCTGTCTGTCTGTCTGTCTGTCTGTCTGTCTGTCTGTCTGTCTGTCTGTCTGTCTGTCTGTCTGTCTGTCTGTCTGTCTGTCTGTCTGTCTGTCTGTCTGTCTGTCTGTCTGTCTGTCTGTCTGTTTTGACCCTTATTGACTTGCAAACTACCGTTACGATCAGCGTGCAAATTTGGATTGCAGAGGTTTTTGGGACCGGAGAAGGTTCCTATGATGGTTTGAGACCCCTCTTCACTCTGGAAGGGGGGTTCCCATACAAATGAAACACAAATTTCTGCATAACTCGAGAACTAATCAAGCAAATGAATCCAAATTTGCATGTGGTGGTTTTCGAAGGCAATAAATGTTTGTATGGTCGTTTGAGACCTCTCCCCCTTCTGGAAGAGGGGGCTCTCATACAAATGAAACACAAATTTCAACCAAACATGAGAATTTCCCAAGCAACTAAAACACAAAATGTGTATTTCTCGGGTAAAAAGCATTTTCTGATAAGAGTTTGAACCACTTCTTAGTCAAGAAAAAAAACTCATTTCGAAACACAACCATAAACGCGCCAATTTTATTAAATTTTTATTTATTTCGTTGAAAGCGTTGCAGCACTCGTACCGGGTTCTGCTTGTTAATAAATAAAAATAAGCTAATATGTTTTTTCTATGGAAAATTTAATGCGGAAAAAATTACTCCGAAGAGATAAGGTCTCTGCCACGATGATTGCGGATGTTAAATTTTCTATCACGTATAACGATGGGCACTAGAAATGAGGTTTTCCATATTTTTGAAGTTTCCGGACTCGAGCGAAAAGTTGAATGAAAAATATTAATAAATCCAAAATGAATACCAACGGGTTCAGTATCAGCTTTGCAACATTTATTTGAATAACACTTATTTCATTTGAAAAATATATACGATCATGATCTTCTCTTGAATACCTTTAGCAAATAAAGTGCATCCGCTGAGTTATTTCCTAACCTATAGTAAACATTTCTTCAGGATAGAAAATGTTCGGAATTAAATTTATGTTTTTTATAGTTGAAAAGTTTCTAAGCGAAAGATTTTATTCTCTGTTCATTTTTTATATTTTACTACACCTATTTCATTGCAAAGTTTTCCATATTTTCGGGACTTATTTTTGGTTTTTATTTAATGGTGTGAGCTTGCTTTCAAATCTATATAAATATAAAACAGAGTGGCATACGTAAGACCGCGCATAACTCGAGAACTGATCGTCCGATTTAAGTTGCTTTTTCTTTCTTTTGTTCGGCTACTAGCGGTGAGACAGCTCTTCTCTGAGGTACTTTGATGCTCGGAGTAACTCTCGAGCAACTCAATACAGCTTAAAATAGAACTAATCTTAATCGGTTCTTAACGGTTGCCAGGGTTTCGAAAAGTTTAACTTCCATGTTTTTTGAAAACATTGTGGACAATGGCAATAGAAGATGGTACAACGGTGAGCACTTATGAGGGTTCAGGGAATGTTTAATATGTGATATGTGGTTCGGACGGCTTTACTAAAGTGCAATGATGAGGCACGATAGCGATATTTGTTTGTTTTTTGGAAAACGATTTTTAAAAAGTTGTATTATTGTGGGGTGGGGGGCGGGGGGGGGTCGTTTTTTTTTTTTTCCCCCCCCTTTTTTAAAAACCACCTCCTATTTTTCCGGTTTCCCGGGGAAATGGGCCGCATTAGCATGGGGCAACCCCCAGGAAAATTTAAAAAAAGTCCCAAGTGTCCTTTTTTCTGCTGTTGTTACAGTTAATGCTGCATTCCAATTACTTTTTGAGCATTAATTATGAACTTTGAATAAAGTGAATTATTCGTGAATGATCACTCAAGTGAAACTCAGCGTGACTACGATAATTTCGAAGATATTTGTGCAATCAGTGAGGTACTGCATTCAGTTTGGTAGCCGTGATGAACTGAACTGTCGAAAAATCAAAACAATCCGAATATGTACTTCGGTCTTTTTGCACTATTTTTCGACTTTTTTACGCACACATTCTGAGTTTCGTATTCTTCCACATTGCACTTTCAGTGTTCGGTAGACATTATGCCGCCGAGAAGAAAATTAAACATTGGGTCATGTAGTCGCAATGCACGAAGATTGGCGAATCGCCATGCAAATCAAACTCCGGAGCAACGCGCCGAAACGAATGGACAGCTTCGAACACATGTGTCGCGAATTCGTGCAGGACGATCTCGAATCAATTGTTGTCGATTGGCTATGGAGAAGTACCAGTTGACGTTGATTTCGTTCCCTTCTAATTTCTGCCATTTGACAACGACGAAAGAGGAACTCATTACGAGTGTTTTCCCAAACATCGTCCAGAATTATGAGCACCACGATTAGCTGAGTCCACGTGCGGTTTTGGCAGCGAAAAATAAGAATGTCGATGATTTGAATTTCGTAATTCAAAATGCAATTCCTGGACAATTATGTTCATTCAACTCAATTGATTGTTTGACTAATCCGGACGAAGCAACCAATTACCCAACAGAATTTCTGAATTCATTGGATTTACCAGGATTACCACCATATAATTTACGAAGATTGGATCTGTTATCATCATGCTCCGGAACCACAACTAACCCAAATTGTGCAATGGAACAAGATTGATCGTAAAGCAACTCAAGAATCATGTCATTCAAGCAATGGTACTCAAAGGCAAATACAAGGACGAGGAAGTGCTCATTCCAAGAATTCCACTTATTTCCAACAATTTACCTTTCGAGTTCAAACGAAAACAATTTCCGGTACGCCTTACATTCGCCATGACAATCAATAAATCACAAGGTCAATCTTTGGAAGTGTGCGGTAATCCCGAATGGCATCTCGAATGCCCATGCTTCTTGCATGGCCAATTATATGTACCATGCTCGCGTGTTGGAAAGCCTTCATAATTGTTTATTTACGCGCCGGATAATGGAACAAAGAACGTAGTCCACCACGAAGCATTGAATTTAACTGGCGCAAGATTCTGTCAACCTCAAAAATCATGCAAATAAAGGATATAAATATTCAAAAAAAATTGAAAAGTGTTTCATTCAATCAATTTCTACAATTCGAGTGTCGTAATCTGTTATCGATCGTGAATGAACGATAATAAAAATGAAGTGACAAACAAGCAAAGCCGGGCTTAAAGTTACTTTAAAAAAAACATCATAAATGCTCGGAATTGCTTGAATCTTAAAATCGGCTAGAGCGGAACAAAGTTTGCTTGGTCAGCTAGTTAAATATAAATAAAAATGCCAAGAAATAAATAGAGGTGGCAGCAATAAAGAAATTGAAAATTCAAACTATCCATAATGATTTGCAAGCAATAAAAAAAAACTTTTAATTTGCAATATAACATTCAACAGTTTCCATAACAACAATAAAACTTTCTTTGGAGAAAAACCATGATTTTCAATAAAAACATCATAAAAATCGATGTTAAAATATAACGAAAACATCAAATGAAAAAACAAACTGTAAAAAAAATCAAAAGTTTAAAAACATATCAAATTTTCGATATTAAAATGAAAATTTTCTATTAAAAACTTAACATTTGCCATTCTATAAAAATGTTTTCCAGCACAGTCCAATCAGAATAAAGCTGACCAAATTACATAAAAACCTAAATAATTTATAGAGCCCCTTCCTAGCCTTTCTGCCGCTCTCATACCCTTGCGATGAGGACTGTGACGTTGCCCAAGCTCTCACTACATTGGATCTAAATTTGAACTCTATGGTGAGATTTGCTGATAATCTGAGGTTTGATTTGGGGTACAGGTAGAAGTATTGTAATGAAAATAATAGTCCGGAAAATGATTAATGTGTAAAGAAAGTTCTCATGCTATTAAGAAATTATTTATTTATTTTTTTATTGCTTGATATAATTAATTGATATTGCTTCGTATGATGTTCTGATTCAAATATGTATGATTAATGTTTTCAAAATTCATTTTTTTTCGTGAAATTTTTTAATGTATTAGGTGCGCAACTAAGTTCTCGCTGTTTTTTGGCGAAAAATGAACTTTATTTTGAAAACAAAGGTTACAAACGAATTATTCAAAATATTGCCCATCACTAGCTACGACTTTTTCCCATCTTTCTGGTAGAACGTGAATACCATTTCGATAGAACTGTTCGTCTTTTGATGCTATCCAAGAATCAAGCCATTTTGAGATGTCATCATATGAGTGGAATTGCTGACCAGTGAGACCATGTGCCATCGAACGGAACAAGTAATAATCGGACGGTGCAATATCAGGAGAATATGGCGGGTGGGGTAGGACTTCCCATTTGAGCGTTTCCAAGTAGGTTTTCACGGGTTTCGCAACGTGAGGTCGAGCGTTGTCATGCTGAAGAATCACTTTTTCGTGTCTGTGCTCGTATTGTGGCCGTTTTTCGTGCAGTGCTCGGCTCAATCGCATCAATTGAGTTCGATACCGTTCCCCGGTAATGGTTTCGTTTGGTTTCAACAGCTCATAATAAATAAATCCAACATGGTCCCACCAAATACACAGCATAACCTTCGCAGCGTGAATATTCGGCCTAGGCGACGATGTTGAAGCATGCCCGCGCATGGTTTCCGTTTTGGGTTCCTGTAATGAATCCATTTTTCGTCACCCGTCACAATGCGATGTAGAAAACTCTTCCTTTTTTGCCGCTGGCGCAGTTGTTAACAGACGAAAAAACGACGCTCAACATCTCTTGGCTTCAAATCGTAAGGAACCCAAGTTCCTTGCTTTTGAATCATTCCCAACGCATGCAATTGCTTAGAAACGGCTTGGCGGGAAACTCCTAATCCTGAACCAAGCTCTTCTTGCGTTTGACACGGATCCTCATCGAGAAATGCCTCCAATTCAGAGTCTTCGAAGTTTTTTGGCCTTCCTTCACGCGGACGATCATCAACTCTGAAATCACCGTTTTTGAAGCGACGAAACCAATCACGACACGTTGTTTCACTCAGAGCAGCATCACCGTAAACTTTTTGGAGCTCTCGATGTGCTTCAGCCGCCGTTTTCTTCGAATGAAAGAAGAAAATCAACACTTCCCGCAAATGACGATTATTTGGCACGAAATCAGACATCTTCAAACAACCAAAATATATAACACTAAACCAAAATCACTGATTTGGCAAAGCGGTTTGTTAACCATATGTCTGAGCTTGGTTTATGACGCTTGAGATGTACAACATTCGACCAGCACTCACTACTGGCGCCATCTATTGCTAAACAGCGGGAACTTAGTTGCGCACCTAATAATAGTGCTTTTGGTGATAATTTTATGACGATTTTGTTTTCTTATCTATTGTTATGGGAAGTTATAGTTTTTTAATTGCTAGTTTTTTAATACTCTATTGGAAAATTGTGATTTTTCCATGGATTCATCCAAAATATTTTTTATGGCATTTGCTAAATATTTCATTTTAATTTTGGGTTTAATGATTGCTCAAAAATTATTAAACCATGGAAATTTTTAACTAATTTATCAGCATTTTAGTGATACAATTATTTACTGTCAATTTAATGTTTTTACATGTATATTCAATTTTTTCATGAACCATGTACGTTCTTGTCTCGAATTTGTGAGTTTTTATTAAATTTACTGTCAATCGGATTTATTTTGAACTGTTTTCTTCCTCTAAATAACCGATATTTCTTCTAAAGTTAATTCAAACAACATATTGTAGACTAGTTTAGTTGACTTTCGACCCAAGCAACACAGCTTGTAATAAACAAGTTGAAAGTACTGTTAAATGACAAATACAGGTAATGAATATGGGTGTATAACACTTTATTTCATACTTTAATATGACGTAAAAAGCGCAAAAAGTGAAGCCTTATTTACATTAAATGGAAAAAAATCATTCTCATACAAAAATATAACAACGACAAGCGTGGGATTTGAACACTAGTCCTTGACGTGATAGGTTTGTAGCTTCTTTGCTATGCCAATTCCGATTGTTGAAAAGTAAACTCATAGTTTCTATGATATGCTTCCCTTGTCCAACTAATTCTTTTTTATGAGAAAAAATAACACGTTTTGCAAAACATGGTTGGTGTAATGTAATTTCAACAGTATTTTGAACTACTCATAAAATCTTGTCCTGTTCATGTTTTATAAATGTATGGAACAATGTTTTTAAGAACTATGATAAAATATAAATCATTTCCAGCAGTGAAAAATGTATTTTTAGCACAATCGTTAGTCAGATTGATACATAGAATACGAGAGATCCTACCCGATCTGAACTAAGCATGGTTTGCAAAACATTTATTATACATTTATAAAACAAATAATTATAATTAATTGTAAGAAGATGTTTTGTGTGTTACTTGGGGATAGTTTTTCAATTCTGAAAACTATTTTTCGGCTTATTCCTGCATCCAACCGCTAGACGATAGCTTCTAAATATTACTATTTTGTTTGAAATATCCCCAAGGAATGTTAGTAAAGACCGCATGAATAGAGGAAGCCATGCAATTTCTACGGTCTAATGTAAGAAAAAGCAGAAACGTGATTTTGGGGGATTTTGATTACGTATTTATTGATAAAATAAATCAAAAAAATAACATTAAATAACTCAACCGAGACACCAGCCTGGAACCTCGATATCACACACCTTTAACTGCTTCCTCTGGGTTATTACGTAAAGCTCGATTCAAAGTTAATCTGAACGCATGGTTTAATACACCACCGCGTCCCTGGTGGTTGGAACAAAAAACGTTTGACAGGCATTTGTTGATATTCCATTGACGAAGAAATTGGTGAAACGTTTTTCTCTATTGATTGACGCATCTCAAAATTTGGATCATGGAACTTGAGAAAAGAAAATCAATTGTGCACAAACATCTAGGAATCCTTTGTGGTCTGCCTCAAAAATAGCAATAGTGTTAAAATTCCCAAAGTCAACGGTGTTTCTTGTAATCAAACGTTGCAAAAATACTCTGAGTGTGGATAGAGCATAGTGTATCTATCATAAAAGTGGCATTAGGGACAAAGAGCTGAGGAGAAAGGTGTTGAGGTACGTGAAAGGCAACCCAGGTATCTCCATACGTAATTTGGCAAAGAAATACGATTCCAACTTTTCCACCGTGCGTAACATCCTTCCAAGAGAAGGATATAAGTCTTTTTGTGCCAGTAAACATCCGAATCGCTCCCTGAAACAAAATTTAGTGGTCAGAAAGCGTGCACGATTACTACACGGAAACAAATCTGATCCAGTTTTCACGATTTGCATATCACGAAACCAGAAACTGTATTCCTTCATGAAATCATGACTATGAATCATGAAATCATGACTACACATCATGAATCATTACCGAAATGACCAATATCATGATTCAGCGCAACCATTTTCATGAACCAGAAATCATGACCCCTGCCAGCGTTACGTGTATCTGTCAAAACGTGCTCAAACATGTTTCAGCGTCGTTCATGTTCGGAGGTGAAATTTTGAACGGTCTCAAAGAGTGTTGATTTTAGGTTGTTTTTATTTAGAAGTTCGTGCGTTCCGTCGCCATCCCGTGTCCGCTAAAGTACCAGTAAGTGAGCAAAATTAACGAGCAAGAATATGAAAGAATAAGCTGTTTGCTTCCGACTGAATTCCATGCTAGTTTTTTTTTCGATTTTTTTCCAACAGAATACCCGTTACCCGTAAGTCCGTTGCGTCAATTTGTACCGTCCAGAACTTTTTCCGCTCCGACAGGTAAGTGAATTGTCAAACAATTAATCATGTTTTTATTAACTCAGTGCTCGCTTTCGTACCATCCGGTAGGTCTCGGTAGTGAGAAGGAGGTTTTTGTGAACTAAAAAACTAAAAGACCTGATCAACGACACATTAATCCAGTACCAAACATTGTTTAAGAAACACCTGAAGCCAAAGGCCCATTTTCTGACCCACTACCCACTGGCAATCGAATGGACGGGCCCTACCCGTTTTACTTCAACATTCAATCCTGAAATGAAGCACAAGTATTTAAAAAAATCGCAACAACAACATCGTCAAGGAAAAACATTGCTATGACCATCGTTATTAAGGATCAATTTAGAATGGCGTACAACGTGATGACAAACAAGAAAAATGTTGGACTGTTGGAACTCAACGAGGGTACAGGGTTTTTCATCAAATATACCCTTTTCACATGAACTGATTTCAGAAGATGAGAATGCCATCGTGCAAGTATTGAAATATGTTATTTTAGGAAAAACTAAATTTATGTCAGGAAGTGTTTTGATTATTGAATGCCAAAACTATTCTATCAACGAAGTACGCCATATTATTAAAAGCGAAGGCGTGATTACTTTTATTTGCCATATTTATAAAAACTATCAGTTCGACGAACATTTAGATTCGTACATAATTGACCCAGAAGATTACGACGTTGGGAAATGTTTCATTGAGGAAGTAGCAAATCCTCCATCTCATCTGCACAATTTATCTGACGGCCGAGAGGCGATCTGCCTTTGAAACATATTTGTAGTATTTAATTTGAAGGTTTTGGTATCAATTTCTAATTAAAATAAAATCTATGAACAATCAATACAAAAAGCTTGTTCATATAAAAAAAACCGTAGTTTCCTATAAAAAAATTCTGATTGGTAATTTTCATAAGTAAATTGTCATTGAATATTTTTTTATTATTGTCACGGTACATCGCCTCGGCTTTTAACCAACATATTTTCTTTTCTTTTCTATATACAGGGTAGGCCCAAGTAGGTGACGCAGTATTTTGTTTCAGTGCGGAATTCTTCTAGCCATCGCCAGAGCCATCTAGTTGCCAGCATACTAAAGAGGGACCGATTAATGTGTAAACAAACTAGTTGTCGCTAGATTCCGTCGACAGGAAGTGCCTAAGAAAAATATGGATTTCAAAAGACAACGGATTTTGCAGTTGCATTTGGTGGAAAAGTGTTCCAACCAGATACTGGCCGAGACTCGGAAGGAAGGAATATGCCGCACATGAATCGACCGGACGTTGAGAAGATGGAGGACGAGAGGAACCATCGATCCAAAGAAAAACCAGGTCGTCCTCGCGGTGTACGTACCAAACGGCTTGTAAAGGCGGTTCGTGAGCGAATTCGCCGAAATCCTTGTCGTTCTTCATATAAACTTTCTCAGGATATGGACGTCTCCAGGAAAACTATCCAATCAGTTCTCAAAGAGGATTTGAGATTGGTGCCGTACGAGAATGAAAAATTCCTGGACTTTCGGAAGCCAACAAGAAGAACAGAGTCATTCGTTGTCGTGAATTACTTCGTCGGCACGGTGATTCTATGATTGTGTTTTCGGATAAGATAAATTTCATATTGCAGCAAAATTACAACGCTCAAAATGACAGGGTCTATGCAGCGAGTATTCAGGGTATCTCTTCTTCAACGCTTCCAAAATCATACTTCGTCCATGGTTTGGGGAGTGATTTCTGCGGAAGGTCATCTACCATTGCTTTTCATTGATAAGGGTGTAAAAATCAACGCAGCATACTACGTAAAAGAGGTCCTAGAAAAGCATTTGAAGAAGCATACTTCAACGATGTTCGGTAACTGCAAATGGGTGTTTCAACAGGATTCTGCGCCGTCCCATGGAGCAAAGATTACCCAAGCAAGGTGCACCAAGAATTTGCCAGACTTCATTCCTAAGGAATTATGGCCAGCTTCTTCGCCAGATGAAAATCCTCTGGATTTCTCAATTTAGGGAATCATGGAAGCTCACTTTCGAGATCTCAAACCAATGGGTATTGAAACATTCAAAGCTACCATACAGAAGATATGGGATGAAATCCCCGAAAATCAGGCGCGTGCCGCTTGTAATGCTTTTTCGAAGAGACTAAGGGCACTACTAGAAGCCAAAGGTGATAGAATCGAAATGAAAATATGTACACATAAACAATAAAATATAAGAAACAGAATAACAAAGAACTAATTAAATTATTTGTCTTTTCGTGGGAGATACAGTCTTTGTTTCATGCGTCTCTTATTTGGGCCTACCCTGTAGACACTTGCAATTAGATGAATAATTCAATGTGATTTCAATGGCTCAACAATTTCTTATATATATATTTGCTTCTTCTTTGTTGTTACCTACGATGAGGGATACAACCGTCGGTCGGCTATAGACGTTCATGTTATAGAGATGCGCAGGCGGGATCTCGCCACACATGAAATTAACTGGATGTCAATGTTAAAAATTTACATCTTTACGACTGAACAGAATAGGGAGATTTTGGTAGCGGCCCATGTTACCATCTGTCCATTATAAATATATTTCTTTGTTGGTGAACTTTAAGTTTACAAATTTGGAAGACTTTCCGGAAATTCAAAAACGGTCAATGAATTCGCAGTAGAGCTATCTCTTTTTCATCGCCCAGATAAAAGCTGTTTCACGGATTATTGCAAACAGATTCCTTCCACAAAACCATTGCTGGTTTGTTCGATAATGAAGATCTAGTTATTGGTGAGCACAGAAATATACTTAGTTCGTTTATTTGTTAGGCTAAGACGTGTGTGATACTTTACGGAGCCGATTGTTCACAGAAATATAGATCCAATGTTATTCAAACTAATATTTTCAACTTTAATACGACAAACTCGTAATTACAGGTTCCAAGAAATGTTTTGTTGATATACGAAATCTCTACTTAGACGTAACCCACTGCTACCATGAGTTTGACTGATTGTAGTGTATCCAATATATATCCAATCGTTAGTTTAGCGCTTGTCACTATTGAAAAATGGTGAAGTATTTAGTTTGGTTACAGCGTTTATTATTATTTTAATGGTAGTGAATTATTGTTTTAATGGTAGTTTAATTGAATGTTTCCCCTGTAAAACCCTTTGAAGAGAGAGTAATAATAGTCTTCAAAGGTCAGGTTTGTCAGCCAAAACCGGATTCATTGCAAATCAAGTAAACAATGACTCCAATACCGACTATTAGTTGGAAGTTGGCATGATCTTCAGCTCTTTCATGGTCTTGGCGACCAGCTACTCCTTCGTTTTGACAACGAACTTATTGGAGTAGATCCTCCGTTTGAGGCTGCCCAGAAAAAAAAATCTATCAATTTTCTGTGTGTGGTACTTCACGAATTGCAAACTATGGTTTGGAAGATCTGGTGTACCCTAATGCACCACGAGAAGGAGATATACTAGCGTTAAGGGTCAATATGTTAGAGATGCACAGAAGATTGCAGTTTCCGAATGTCCTTATTCAATTATACTATCAAAACCTCTCGAATATACTATCGATTTGAAACCCGCTGCCAGATGTCAACGGCTAAATTAAATTTACGCTTTTGCAAAATATAGCTTTTCTACTTGTTGAACTCCTTTCCTTATTTGGTAGCAGTTTGATATTTTTCGGTGTTGTCAATTTTCCTACAGGGATTCCATATTTCCATCTGGTTTTGCACTCTTCCCAATTTTTATCCTCTGTGGAAGGAAGTATTTTTCTCTGGTCTCCGTTTCACCTGCTAACCAAACAGAGATATAGTTTGGAACTTTTCGACTGTTATCGTCCCATGTTGCCCGAAATTCGCAGGGAGTGAGGGAAATGACATAAATGAAGATGTATAGTCGTCGCCTGAGTACGACGAACTGACCCAACTCTTTCGTTATTCTTCGAATTTTTCACCATGCAAAGCAGTGGCAGAGAAGTTGTGGTTTAAGTCCATGCCTAGCTAGGTGCTACTCCGTGCAAAAGGGAAGAAGAATAGAGCTTAGCTGCAGGTAAATTTCAGCTTATTCACATAGTTCTGTCGACAGGTTGCAATGTCCTCGTTAAGAAAATAAATTGAAGATATTGGAAGTGAAATACAGTCATCGGCATATTACAGTACTAGCTTTTGTGCAAGAACGCCTTATATGTTCTGAGCTCTTTTGGGCCCATATAATCTCATCCTCCAGTGTAGGACCTACACTATCCTACACTCGGTGTTTAAGCATGAACATAGTCGAAGCAAACAAAATATCAAATAACTTCCTTTTTTCGTCTTATCTAATAAACGAACAAGTGACTGCACGTCTATAATTTACATCTCCTACAGCTTAATTAATCAATTTAATGTTTAGACATAGTGTGAAACAACTCTAAGATAATTATTTGAGCAGTATATTATACCGATGACTGTTTGTATAAATGAACAGAATCCCTGGAATGTGGCTGAGCTAATTTGATTTCTTTTTCTATAAAAGGGAAAAACTCTATCGACATTTTTCACTCGAAGCTCAAACGACAATTATGAACACAATCAACTCAATTAAAATTCAGATTGATTCAATTGTTTCTATCGATAAATTATTCAATTAGCCATTGCCGGTTGGTGTACTTACCGAACGTCTATCCGCTCCAGACGATCCAATCGGTCCAGGTGCAGCTGCCGCAGCTGGAACAGATTCAGAAACGCGACCGCGGGCAACGTGTCGAAATTGTTGCCACTCAGCGATAAATATGTCAGATTACACAACTTTGATAATTGCAGTGTTGGCACGATCTGGAAGTAGAGTAGACACAAACACACACATTGTAGATTGGGGATGGAATACAAATATCAGTTGATTATGGTGGTGGCGATGTTAATTGCCACTGCAGGAGGATGTTTCGGGCAGGGAAATGGAAGTGCAGTCACTGGTGCCTTCAATAATTTATTAATAAAATATTTCCACGTTATCGCTGGTGACGATTTAGAAACGCTGCATAGTGGGACTTGCAGCAAGTTAGGCTACCGGTTTTTGAATTGGAATTTAAAAAAAAAGGAGAAGAATTCCGTCGTGAAAGAGTTATGGCTCGAACGCAGTGATAACGGAAGTGGAACGGTAACGGCAGCGGAAGAGCCCAATCTGACTAAGTCTGCTTGTCGGATAGAAAACTGATTAGACCCAAGTTGATTCCAATTGGACATATCGACGTCATTTGTGACAACTGTCAAATTTGCCGTTTCCGTTCCGTTTCCGTCCACATTACGTTTGAACCTTTAGCGTCACCGAACCAACCTATAAAGTACTTTCGCTATTTGCGTCTTGATGGCTCTACAATAAGCTAAGATAGTTCGATCGGTTGAAGTCTTTTGGGTCAAAAACAACATTGTTATCACTGTGTAGTTAGACTAATGAAACAACAAAGGAAGTCAACTTGCATACTCCCGTGCAAGACTTGGACACAATTTTAGGTGTCACGCACCCCATGGTGGGACCATATTTGCAATGCAGGTTACATATCTAACGGGCATTTCAGCAACGTTAATGTTATTTATAAATTACATTGATTTCGTTGCCAACGCATGCAATTAGTTACGAATCAGGATTGAAAATTTTCATTTTTCGGACTGGACATGCAAGTGTTAGATTGGAGGTGACCTTGGGTGAGATCTTTCTGATTATAAATATATTACAAACACCTTTTCTCAAATAATACGAAGTACGTGCCTGGTTTGGAAATAATAAATCAGAAGCAGATAATTTCCATCAACATGAGAGGCTCTAGGAGTCGACAGTAATTTATTGCTAGAACTAAGAGAATTGAAGAGAAAGCATTGATAGCATTGTAAGCTACCTTCACATGCCCTCCGCTCGTTTTCAACTTGTATGTTTCAATTTCCATAACCTGCCGTTACTCTATACGAAACTATCAATGCTTTCTCTTCAATTATCTTAGTTCTAGCAATAAATTACTGTCCACTCCTAGAGCCTCTCATGTTGATGGAAATTATCTGCTTCTGACAAATTTCATCATTAGATATCGTTACTCCGCGCACTGGGAGAATACAACAATATCAACAATCAAAGTGAATAATAAATCTTTGTTTCAGTCCCTTATAATAAATTATATTGGTAATGTTAGCATGCGGGGCTTATTGTATGTGAAAGTAACCTTGAAATCGAGATGACTCTCCAGACATTCAGAATCATTTTGCTGGATTTGCAATAGAGTTGTCACTTTCTATCTCCCAGATAGAAACTGCTTTCAATGGTTTTTTCAAAGACTGTTGCAATCATATTTCTTCTATAATACCGTTGCCGGCCAATGGGTGTAATATTACAAATCGTTCGTCATCCGTGAAATGGAACGCGGTCTTCAAGTAAAACGCCATATTCACAGATCTCTCTGCGGCCTTCGCTAAAATGAACCATCAGATTGCAATTTCCAAATACGACAAAATGGGGGTTCACGATCAATTGTTGAACTGGCTACGCTCATACTTGACTGGTATAATTATGCCTGTGAAGATTTAAGATTATGCCTCGTCCAGCTTTTAACGACTGTATTCGGCAAGATGCCAAATCCGGCCAAAACAGTGTCGGGCCATCGTGAGATCTCAAGAAGGGCAGAAGTCGTTTTTGGAGGCATTCGTCCTTGTAGATTTGTCCGTTGACGGTCCCAGAGGTGATGAAGGGCTGACTCATTTTGCCACATCCGCAGATCGCTTGCCAGACAAGGATTTTTTTGGCGAATTTCGACAGTTTCTTCTTCCGTACACTCTCCGGAACGGCCAACTTAGAGGTGGCGACGTAGTGTTCCTGTCCTGGCATTTGTTTGGTGTCGGCTTTAATGTAGGTCTCATCGTCCATCACAATGCAGAACGGTTTTGTGAGCCACTCCCTGTACAGTTTTCTTGCACGAGTTTTGGCCACCGAGTTCTGTTTATCGCTCCGGTTCGGTGCCTTCTGGACCTTGTACACAGGTAATCCAGAACGTTTCATTGTTTTCTGCACAAAACAAACTGAAACTTTCGCCTTTTTCGCAACATCCCTGATCGAAATGTTGGGATAACGCTCAAATTGGTTCAATACCATCCTGGCCTTCTCCGGATTTGATGTGCCACGTTTTTTGCCACTACCATTTTTCCGCTTGGTTGCCTTACGGTTCTTAAACGTTTTGATCACATGAGATACGGTTGAATGTGCGATTTCGAGCTGTTTTCCGATCCATCGATGAGAAGCGTTTGGGTTTTCGAAGTGAGTGCCCAAAATTTGTTGGCGCACTATTTCTTCATTCGAAGCCATCACTGAAATCACTAGACCGATTTTCACGAAACTCATTACACAATTGACACAACACAATGAAATACATTCAGTTAAAATTTCAATAATTTTTACCCACACGCTAAAAAGTTAACAACAATTGCGTGTGTCCAAATTTCATCGAATACAGTCTTTAAGTAACATCTGGCGTTCCGCGAGGCAACCACCTTGGTCCTTTCCTTTTCCTGTTATATATGAACGACGTGAACTTGGTTCTCAGATGCCTGAAATTATCCTACGCGGTCGACCTGAAGCTGTACTACGTCATAAAATGTCCAGCAGACTCCCATTTCCTTCAGCAGGAGCTACAAGTATTCGACGACTGGTGCAGGATCAACAGAATGTTCTTAAATGTATCCAAATGCTCGACTATCTCCTTTGGCCAAAAACGTGCGATGTATTTCCATGACTACATCCTTCGAGGAACACGCTTGAAACATGAAACAACAGTCAAGGATCTGGGAGTAATGCTCGACTCTAAACTGTCATTCGAGAACCACATAGCCCATGTTGTTTCTAAAGCCTCATCACAGCTAGGATTCATCTTCCGCTTCAAAAAAAAAATGTCAAAGACGTTTAATGCCTGAATGCAATATACTGCTCTTTGGTTCGTTCTTTTCTGGAGTACTGTGCTGTCGTTTGGTCCTCTTTCTACCAAAATGCAGTCCAGAGGATCGAAGCCGTTCAGCGAAGGTTTCTACGATTTGCTTTGCGACATCTTCGTTGGCAAGACCCTCGCAGATTGCCAAGTTATGAAAGTCGGTGAAAGCTCATCAACCTGGAATTGTTGGAAGGGAGGCGTATGGTGGCCAAAGCGTGTTTCGTTGGTGACCTCCTTCAGGGAAACATCGGCTGTTCCTTTTTATTTTGTCTCTTGAACATCAACACTTGACGACGAAAGCTAGGTTTACAATCTTTCTTTATAAATCGGCACTCAAGGACCAACTACGGCAAACACGAACCTGTACTAAGCATGTGTCGCGTTTTCAACAGCTGTTATAACGTGTTTAAATTTAATGTGTCCCGTGAGTTTCCGAAGACGTTTGTGTTAATTGCTGTATGTAATTCAATTTTATCTTATTGTCATTGGGATAAACATTTTTATCTGTTGACGAATGAATAAATAAATAAATAAATCAATAAATAAATAAATAAGTTGACGAACAGAGTGTCGTAAAGATGAATCGTGGGATTTCAAGAAAAGTTGGTCATGTCATCTAAACCTAAACGGAAATTTTTTTTTATATTTTTATCCAGGATAAAACCCTATATTGTGACTACTCAACTGTTATATTTCATCAAAACAATCCCCAAAAAGAGCTGATTTCTTTCGTCCAGATCTTAAGTGAATCGAGCTTTGGTCTCTAGTCAAAATATGGCCAACGGTTAGGCTTTTGATTAATGTTTTTTTTTTCATTTTGAAAATAGTTTGATTTACAGTGTGTCTCACAATAGGTGTCACTTTTTTTCAGTCTTGGTTCATTTCAGCTGGGTAATTTTAACAGCGGAATTGATTATACCCGTTTTGAGTGTATTCTTTTGACAGTTTTCGCTGAAGATAAATAAGCGATTCCGTTTGTTTATATTTATCAGCTACCATGGAAGCCATACAGGAGCAAGTTTTAAAATGACATTTGCAAAAGCTTAGACCGTGTCAGATATTCAATAGCCTTAAGCAGCTCGGAGTGAGTTAGCGTTTTGTTTTTCGTGCCTTGAAACGGTTCAAGAAAACTGTAAATGTCCGTATTTAACACAAAGGAGGTGCCAGACGAACTGCCAGAACGAAGAAAAAGATCAAATGTGTGAGGGAGTGAATAAGACGTAATCCAGCCGTATCTAGCCGTTAATTGAGCAAACAATTTCAAATGTCCCCTGCTTCAATGAACAGGCTCGTCATACATGATCTGGAATGCAAGCCGTACAAGATACAACGGGTTCACGGGTTGACAGAGCGTCAAAAGCAAGCCAGGGTCCAAAGAAGCAGAAATCTTTTGGTTCGGCACGGTGACTGCGAGATTTTATTTTGGGATGAAAAGCTCTTCCTCCTTCAGGACAATCATAATCAACAAAATTATCGTTTGTATGGCAAAAGTCTTGCCAACATTCCAAGAGATAAACTTACGTTTGCATTAAAAAAATGGACAAAAATTGCCGATTTTTCATGGGTTTACCTTCACCTGCACTGACGAAACTACCCATGTAGCATCAATCATAGTAACTTATGAGTCAGTAGACAAAATTTGACAGCTCTATTAGTCGAACTTTAACCGTGATGGCAAAAAAAGTGAAGCCACTCCGTTCAGAAGTGTGCGCGTTCGAAGAGAGGCACCCCGCCGCGTCAAAAACGGACATCGTGCGGCACTTTGTGGACGCCGGGGCCGCCCGTTCTGGCATCTAAAACATCTTGGCACTATTAGGCAACAATCAGAGCATCGAAAGAAAGCCCGGTTCCGGACGGCCAAAGACCCTGAGCGACAAGAAGCTCCAAAGGATGCTGAAGAGGAAGACCGAGGGAAAACTGGCTACATCGCTGCGTGCGCTTGGCCGGGAGGTCGGTTCAACCGGCCAAACAGTGAAAAAGTACCTGAAGAACATGAACATACATGTCAGGAAGCGGAAGTCACGTCCACTAGGTTCGAAGATGCAGGCAATGACGCAGCGGCAGCGGCTGAATAAGATAGTCAACTCGATTTTCCCGGCGAATCGCAACGTGGCGGTGGTGATGGACGACGAGACCTATCTCGCCCTGGATGGTGGGACTGGCAGGGAACTTCGTATTTTACTTCCCCCACGAAGGAAGTGAGCTCCGAGGTGAAATTTATTTCACACACCAAGTTCCCCAAGAAAGTGCTGCTGTGGCTGACAATAAGCGAGAAGGGGTTGTCAAAGCCGCTCTTTTTTCGCTCCGGACTGGCCGCAAACAGGGAAATTTACAGTACGAAATGCCTGCCGGAAGTTGCGTCGTTCGTCAAGAAATACCATAAGGGCAAAGAAGTGGGGTTCTGGCCGGATCTGGCGTCGGCCCACTACTCAAAGCGATCGTTGGAGGAGATGGAGTGGCTGAATATCGGTATGGTACCCAAGTCGGCGAACCCGTCCAACGTCCCCCAGCAGCGTCTCATCGAGAATTTCTGGACCAACCTGAAGCGTAAGATCTACTCCAACAATTTTGTCACGAAAACTGAGGAGGAATTGATACATAAAACGAAGAAAGAACTCAAAAACATGCCTACACGCATGTTTTCTTCCGCCATGGCGAATGTTCCGGTTAAGTGCCGGAAGGCCGCTCGCAAGGACGTAGAATTTTTTTGCAAGTAAGCTTAAATTATTAAATTCTATGGGAAATTTATCAAAAGCAATTATCTGTCTTAGCTTTCTTTTTATCACCATCCGAAAATAGTCCATTTTTTTAATGCAAACTTTAGTTGTACGCTTTTAGAAGGGAACGAAAAGGAGAAAAAAATCCCCCCCCTTTCAAAGAACCTAACCTAAAAATCAACACTGAATATTACATTGAGTAGGTTTTGAAGAACCATCTGCTTCGTCATGCTTCAACGCTGTGAAAATTTGCCCGATTTCATCACAAGCGAAGAATGGCCTGCATCTTCACCGGATCTCAACCCACTTGACTACTTTGTTTGGGGTTATATGCTTCAACATATAGGCTCTACGCAAGGTTTTACTTCAGATGGATTCAAGAAACATTCGGTTGATATTGGGACCAAATTCCTCAGGAAATCGTGCGTGCCAGCAGCGATGGGTTTACAAAGCGTTTGCGCAAAGTTATCAAGGAAAAGGGCGAGAGATTCAAATTGAATTAATATGGTTTATTTCTATAGCATGTATCTTTCAAATGAAAAATAAATGCTATGATTTGGTTGGTTTCTTTTGCTGTAATCCCATTTTGTTTTAGTGGCACCTATTATGAGACACCCCGTAACTACAATTATTTCTAAGAATGTGATGCTATTTCTATTTGAAAGTTCATCATCTTATTGTAAAAAACTAAACAGTACAGCCTCATTGGGTTGTTTAAAATGGTGTTCTATGACTTCTCTACTAAATGTAAGCCATTTTGATTGTACAATGCAATATTCTTTGAATTAATATACTTTTTAAGACAAGGCCTATAGTTATGATATTTTCAATTGTAAATGGCCCGGAACCACCAATGTTCTCTGTTGAAATCGATGCGTAGAAATATTTCCGATCGATTGGTGCATTGGCTAAAATGATTTTATCAACTAATTTTAGATTTAATATTCTGCCTCTGCAGAGAGCTGCTTTACGTTCAATAATGCAGCGTTTAGTTAACAACGAATAAATCAAACCCACAGTGCGAATGGTTGTACTAGCATGCAAGGTAGTTGATTTTACCTTTGCATTTACGTTTCGGTATGTTCATCAGCGCTTGTCCACGGCACTTTGCAGTTGTACCTACTGTTCCCCACCGAATACCAGATACTACCTACCTAGTCCCTGTCATTGTAGGCTTTGTGTTGAGAGCTAGTTCCTCCACGGGATATATGTATGTACCTAGCTACCCGACTCTTGCGCTCCGGGAATGGCTTGTTGCCTCCAAAAAGCTAAATTATGTCCTCATGCTTGTTTCTCGTGTCAGATTCCGTGCAGAAACTGCTGGAGCTGTAACATCAGCGTGCACGCATTTACGTGTGTGATGCCTCCTTCCCCCGTTTTTAGACCATTTCCCCACACAAACACTGGAGTAATTATTTGAAAATGATTTATGTAAATGGTATGAATTTGAATATTTTATGAGGCTTTCGTGCACCCGCTAAATAGTGTTAGTTATGACCACAACACCAAGTTTGACTGCAGGGAAATTATGTCACGCCGCGGAACTGGATTTAAATTCTTATGAGCTTTAATGGGTAGGCACGGATAGGGACTAAATAATAGATTTCAGTGAGTGAAAACAATGTGTACTTACTGTAAAATTATTATCCGTGAGGTCCAGGGCTCGCAAAGCATTCAAGCCATGGAATGCACCATAATCTAGTTCGGTAAGAACGTTGCCGCCTAGTTTTAGCATTCGCAGTTCCCGCAGGTTCACAAGGCTGTCGTTAGCGATGAATTCGATCAGATTAACGGACAGATCGAGCGATTGAAGCCGGGTCAAGTGTTCGAGATTATGCTCGTAGGGAACCTCGAGAACCTGATTGTTCTGGAAGCACAGCAGCTCCAGTGAGTATAGATGCCGCAGTGTCCCGTGATCCAGCGATATGATAGCGTTGTTGGAGAAATCAAGCTGCAATAGATTCCGTAGATCGTGGAATGCAGTTGGATGTATCGTTTCTATTCGATTGTTGCATAGTTTTAACACTTGCAGCCGATCAAGACCCTTGAACGCATCCTTCGGTATATCAACGATAGCGTTATCACTCATATTAAGCATTCGAAGATTTTGTTGAGTTTCGAAGTTCCTTGACCCGAGAATTTCTATCTTATTGAAAGACAGGTCCAACACCTCTAGCCTATGGTAGAAGCTCAACGTAAAATGAACATTGGTAATCCGGTTGGATGTCAGATTGATGTATCGTACATCCGGATTGAGCTGGATGGGGACCACGTCCAAACCAGCTCCGATGCACCACGTGCGCGCTGTTGGATGCACCTCGCACTTGCATATCGATGGACAGAAGGAGTACACTTGCCGAAGAAAGACCAGCAGGATAAGCGTGGTCGAATAGATGATAATCCGACAGCTGGTTGCCGCCGGTCGTATTCTTGTCGTCATTCTCTCTGATTTGTAAGCCAACCAAGACCAAGCGGCTGGTGGTGATGCGTCCGTGCTCCCGGGATGACGCGAGAGGTTTTAATTAAAAGCTATGACAATTCGGCTGCAGTAGCAGTTGTTCAGTGGGACGATGTATTTGTTATTTGGGTGACGTCCAATCGGGGTGGCAATGCCGGTCATCGTCAGCGAAGTTCAGTTAGTTAGCAGTCGTGATTGTGAAATCCGGGCCGGACTCGGTGGTAGTATGTATTGTTTTATTTTCATCTAGATTTGCGGTGCACCTCACGATTCACACCGATGATGGCAATCCGTTTCTGGGAAAGAAGAAAGTAGATTTCAAAGAAATGGATTAGAATTGATTGCTAGCACGTGATGGGATCTGGTTGGGGGCAGATAGGTGGAATTAGAAATGTCCAAAAATTATTCTGGCGAGTTGGCTTTATTTTTATAAGATGCCATATTTCTATGATGCAAATAATTATTTTGAATAATTTGATTGCACACAAGATATATATAACCATTTCATTTATTCCCATTGGATATTTCAAACATGAATGTGCTGCTATTAAAACCATGGAAAAAATCAGCACGGGTTAGACTGTAGCTCCTGGTTATCGCCAATTCAGGGGAAAAATAAGCATTTGTCATCAAATTTGAAAGCTGAAACTGATAACCGTCACTGATATCCAATAGCTATTGACCAGGCCAGATGCATATTTGACATGAAAAAAAAAGTTTAAAAATAATTCTGTTCTTTAATCCTCAAAGTAAAATATCCTCCCCCACCATTTTCCCCCTGGGCTTCAAATGGTGAGTTGACAACTTCGAAGGAGGGTGCGACCGATCTCTCGTCCTCACAAGTTCCTACCTCACGCCTCCACGAGTCATATGATCACAAAAGACTGCCAGCTGAAACATGGAGACGCTGGTTGGCGTAGCCTGGGCAATGTTGTCAATCTGACAATAGCGAAGTGAGGGGGTGCGACTGAACATCATGTACCTTAAGTCATATTGCATATTTTCCATTTTCAATTTATTAATAATTTCAGCACGCATTAGAATCATCGGCATCGAAAGCTCTCAATTAATAACTGTGGAAGTGCATTTGGAACACTGAGTTGAGAGCAGGCAATAAGCAATTTGTGAAAGCAATAAGCTTGAAATGCTATGTATAATAACGCTTTAGAATCATCTGCATTCCAAAACCATGTAAGAGCCTAGAGCAACATGACAGGCATCAAAGGCTCAATTTGTTTTTCAGCATTTCAGCATAATATTTAATTTAAAATTGCACTTCTAAACTTCAACTACTATATTCATAAAAGACTGGCATGTGCTTATAAGCAATGTAGGATTATATTTTAATATTGTGTTTAGTGGTATTATGGTAACATAGCCATTATTTCAGAAATCATCAAACCGGACTCTTCGATCACTCCGATTGCAACCTTTGAAATGTTACTAGAACAGTATAAAGAAAAAATTTACAACATGTCTTATAAAATAATATCTTTTATTGAAATTTTATCTCAGATATTTGGAATGATCTATTCTGTTTTCAGGTTTTCCTGGACTAGAAGGATATTAATACATAACTAATTTTTATCTATTTTTCAGTAACAATCCATTGGATGTACCATTTAAGTTTAAAATTTGAATAAATTAGCATTCGTGTCTATAATGGTATCCTAATTTTTCGTGTACAAAATATACTAAATATTAAATAACACATAACGGGGGAAAGGGAGGGACCATCAGGGCACCCAAGTAAAACGATTTGGATAGGGAGCATGGGACTGCCTCCTCCCTATTGTTAACATTTCGCGGAACGAGGGCGGGCTCTTCGACCCCATCTATTGGGTTTATTCTGTCAAACGAGGGCTCGATTCTAGTGCTGTCTGTGTGACCTAGCTTTTGGAAGGAGATTCTTTTCCCTATATTCGCGGGTTTCGCGTAAGTGTATCTGCTTACGGGTCCGCCCAAACGTTTTTGGCCCTTCATACAGGAGCTTGATGATCACAAACAATAATAGAATCCTGATCAAATCGTTTTTCAGATTATTCCACTGCTATGGGAAGTTACCTTGCTACAATAGATGGTAGTATTATATCATCATCATCATCATCAAAAAAAAAACACATTTAAAATATACACATATCAATTAATATTTATTGAAAAACCAAATATTTTAATGAAACTCAATGAACACAAAATGACATTTTCCAAAAGCTACTACTGCTGATGGAATTGCAAATAGTTCTCGATTCCATATTTGATCTAAAGAATCATCACGACTCGGTAATAAAATTATTAATAAGAAAAGGGTTATTTGAAACAATGGGTTGTAGTTGTCAAAACAAGCTCATTCTGATCCTGTAAAATTCTACAAACGCTTGTGAACATGTCGTCCTGTTCAGGTTTATGAATTTTATAAGTTAATAGACTTTGGAAGTTATGCTGCGTAACCAAGTTTCACTGAAAAATTTGAATTTGTAAACTTTTTTTTTTTCCTATACAATTTTTTTCCTTTTCAAGACTTCACCTTTAATTTTTGAGTACTGCATTTAAGAGTAATGAAATTTGATATGTTATGTGCTTGATGTAACATGAAGTAATTGTTTTATATTATATCACGAGGGAGAACGGATTTGAACACGTTACTTGTCGTGACGCGTGGAACCGACTGCATTGAAAATTGGCCTGATATTGTTATAAGGACTATATCGAAAATAAGTTATCCACATATTTTTCTTTCAAATCATATGAAAAAATGATGTTTTATTCAAACAAATGGACGCTTCTTTATTGTACGGGATTGAGTTTGTACATTGCGAAGACCGGATGGTATTAAATTTATTCTTTCATGAATTTGCAAATTTTTGATCCAACACTTTTCATCAAGCTCCGGTAAAGCGATTCATCACATTTTTAGACGCCTTAAATTTGTTTTGTTTGAACTCCTGCATATTCTCAGCTGCTTTTCCAGTCTTTTTGAAGATCCTCTCCACAATCGCCCAGTAGCGTTCGATGGGCCGAAGCTGAGGGCAATTTGGCGGATTGATGCCTTTCTCAACGAAATCTATACCCTTTTCCGTGAGCCAATTGAACCCTTTTTGGCGTAATGCGCCGACGCATAATCCAGCCAAAACAGCGGCGGGGTACTTTGCTTCTGATTTAAAAGCATCAACCTCTTCTGCAGACACTCAGATCGATAGATCTCCACATTGATTGTTCCGGTAGTGTAAAAAATGGTAGAATTCATACCTCAGGAACATATTGCTTGCCATACCAGCACTTTTCGCCCAAACTTCTCCACTTGAATTGACCTGTCTGCATTGCTTACATCCTGTTCTACGACGGCAGTGTAATATTGTGGACCTGGAAGGGTTTTTGAGTCCTCTTTGACATAGGTCTTGTCGTCCATTAAAATACATGCATTCGGTCGCTGCAAAACTCGCGAATATAATTTCCGGGTGCGTGTTGCTGCGCGTTGCTGCTCGTTGCTTCTGTTTTGCACTTTGTTTGGTGATTTTCTGCTTCTTGTAGGTCTTCAGGTTGTACCGTTTCTTGATACGTTGAATCATTCTGACACTAATTCCCGCTTTATTTGCCAAATCGCCTATCGACATTGATTTGTTCTTCCGAGCTACTACTTCTAATCCACTCTGGTCTCTCTTCAATACTTCTAATCCAGTTTAGAGTGGGTATTTCCGGGTTTTCTACCTCTTCCTGGCAGTTCATCCAAAGAACAGTGTTCCCCAAACTTGGCTATGATGGATTTTACACTCGCGTGATGAATTCCAAAACTCTTCGCTAATTGTCGCAGAGTTACACCCTTTTCATGTAGCCATGTGTCCAAAATCTTAATTTTCACGTCTTTTCAATGCACGACATGTTGAAAACGAAGAATTTAAACCGTGCAAACAAGTAAACAAATAAAAGATGACAGTCAAACGCAATACCTTCCATGGTCATTTAAGGCTGTACAATCCCAGTATTCAGTCTAGTGGCTAATTTTCAATGCTTAACGAATTTAGATTTGCGGCTTTTTTTCCTCTGTCCTCTGGGACATAAACCACTGCGATCAGAAAATTGATCTATTGTAGTATATCCCGTATCCTTTGTTTAGTGCATGTCGAGTTACTTCATCACTATTGAGAAATGATAAAGTATTCGGTGTTGTTACAGTTGTCATTAATTGTTTTGTTGGCAATGAATCGACTTCTAGTGAAAGTTTCCGCTATTTAAACCCTTCGAGGAGTGAGAGCACTCTTCAAAGGCGCGCCCCTTTATCAGTCAAAATCGGATTCATTGCAAAGAAAACAAACAATGACTCCGATACTGACCATGCATCAGAACCCTAGTCTTAACCAATTCAAACTATTAGAACATCAAATAGAAAATTAGAATTAACATAAATGAAGACAAACCATGTTTTCCTTACTCCAAGCTCATCTTCGGTGGGGTCAATCCGAGTATTGTCGCTTTTCACAAGACATAAAATGTAATAAGGACTAATGTATGTTCCTTTGACTACAAAAAAAAAATATGTTCCCTAGTTTGAATTAATTCGAACTAGGGTTCGGTGGTAGATCTGATACCCCGTAACGCACCATGAAAAGGTGATCTACCAGCGTTACGGGTCAAGATTTGCGGTTACCAAACATATTCTAGAAGCTGTTAAAAATGTAGCGTTCGGAACGTAATTTTAAGTGTTACCGTATTTATTCCTTTGGGTTCCAAATAAGGATTTCACAAAACATCAAACAGAAATATCAATTGATTCATTTTATGTTTAAGTATCAAAGTATTCACGTGTAACACTGATAACATCACTTGTAATATCCATTATTTTTTAGAATGCATCTACTAAGTCAGAAAAGCTACTTCCACTTACGTTGCAAAGTGAACCGTTTGACCGTTTTGATAGGCTTTCTCTTTTTCTTAATAAGTTTGATTATCTGCAGGCACTAAACTGCCCTTTGGCTCGTTCTTTTTTAGAGTACTGTGTCGTCGTTTGGTCCCCTCTCTACCAAAATGCAGTCCAGAGGATCGAAGCCGTTCAGCAAACGTTTAAATGCTTTGCTTTGCAACATATTTTTTGGAAAGACCCTCGCAGATTGCCAAGTGATGAGAGCCGATGAAAGCTCATCGACCTGGAATTGTTGAAAAGTTGGCGTATGATAGAGAACCGATTTTTTTTTAAAATTCTTTGATTATCGAGATTTTCAGCCCTGGGCTGGTTCATCTCCCGTAGTAGTCACTCAAATACCTTTTTGGTATTTTTGTTACTTGTCCGGGAGTGAGAATTTAACTCGTGGTTTTTGTGTGAGATGTATGGATGTTAACGACTACGCCGGGGTCGCCACCACATAACCGAAATAAAAGATAATGCACTATGCCAGATAACCTTTAGTCCTTGATCAAAGAAATACGTCCGGCGCAAGCTGAAAATGGCACCATTCCATTTCTCAGTGTATTTCACGTACGATACGGTCCTTTTCATGTAGAAATTCAGCGGCGATTGTAGATATAAGAATAAAAAACACACTTAAAAACACACAAAGATAGGGTTAAATGCGTCAAAATGGACAGTTTTCCGATTCTGTAACTAAACAAAAACAACACCATTCGATTTCTTGATTTTTTCACGTAAGATAGGCTCTTTTCAGCCAAAAACTTTGCCAGCGATTAACGAAAGGGTAAGAACCAAAAAAACCGAAATTAAAGGGGAAATTGGGCAAAATAGGCCATTTTCCAAGCTCGGAACCAGGCTTCCCAAAAGTACAGCCTTCTAGCTACAGTCAGTTTAGACTGCACTGATTGTCTCTGTGCGAACCGAAATATCGCTTGCTACCGTACGTTCGGTACCCACTCCGATACGTATTGGCAACAGAGCACGCATACATGAAATAATGCTGTATTGGAACAGTCGAAGCTGCGCCAGCTTTGCTGAAACCACCACGCTCTAAACGTAGTAAGTCGAATAGGATGTTAACTTTCCATTTTGCCATGTCTTCTGTATCGTAAATTCGTTTGCTAGGACAGCCTTCATGAAGCGACGACAGTTTTCGGCTCACCGAGACGGCTGTCACGAGAAGGATGTCATGAGATGGCATTGGCTGGCATAAACTGAGCTGAGAATCTCCTCTTCGTCGGTTTCTCCCATGAATTTACTCATTTTTCTTTAAAGAGAGGTACCGTTGTTTGCGGGTGGAAATTCAGCCAGTAATTCCTTATCCTTGTTTGAATATGACTGGGTTTACTGAGAGACTGAGAAATTTTTCCGCGCTAGTATTGCGTAAAAGCTTATAGAAGTTGTTGCACTTTCTGTTGGAAAATTGTATCACCCACTGACCTTAGTGGATGGAGTTGGCGATAGTCAGGTTTTTCCTGTTTTGTACGTTAACCATATTGTGTTATACACTGGGGAAAGTATACTTATGAATCTCATTCAATACTACTAAATTTTCCCGGTTTCAACACTTGCTCACTATTACCATGTCCTACGCAATGATTTCATAGTATCATCTTATGATTGGCACAAGCGACATCATTGAAAAAAACATAGTTTAAACATCAGCAAACAGACACCGCCATCAGTACTCACAATTTTGAGCAAGCAAGATGTTTTCCTTGTTTATTTAATTGGGTTGAATAATTGTGAATGAATGAAGTTGAATTAATTCGAGTAAGTCGTCTTGTACCAACCGGTTTCCAAAGTATTTCATACGTAAGCTCAATCAAGTGGTCAGCAGGCAAAATTGGTATTTCTAGCACTCAAAGTAGAGCACAAAAAACGTGGCTACTATATCCCGTTGCAAAATACAGCTGTTTTTGACTTAACAGCTGTTTGATGATGTCAAAAGATTATCAATATCATATGAATTAAGAACATTCTTACTGGACGTTTGTCTAAAAAACTTGTCTTGTCTATTTGTCTGTTCGGTGCAATTTTTTTTATGAAATCATTTATTTGTACAGGCTCAATCGAATCAACTTTACAGAGTCAAATTTAAATATTTTTATACATCAGTTATATTAAAACTAAAGTTAGAGGAACAGAACCGATTACTCACGGCCGTCTCGAGGTTAATAGGAATAACAATTTAAAGGATTGGTAGGCGGGAATTTTAAGTATGGTTTACATAGCAAATTTATTTTTCATTCTAATTTGTCTAAAAGCTTACAAGTATACAATTTTGAGTATTCTTTTGACTTGAACACTTTTTAGAAAGAAAAAACAAACACAAACACAAACACAGATAAATTGTAGCTGAGAAAATTGCATAGCTGTAATATGCAATAACTCTATATAGTACTTGTCATTTTGTTAAAATAATTTCTTATAGCGTACACAGTGTTAGTTTCTGATCAAATATGTTCAAGATGTTGTTCAGGACATGATTTAAAATCGTTTTAGCATAGGAGAGCGTGAATTTAAAAAATTGCAGCAGTATCACAGGCATGTTACTGGATCTGAATAGAAACGCAGCTAGGGTTCAATTTCCCAATCTTTATGGACTAAAAATAAAAAAAACAGTGCCCATAACTCAAAAGTGCAGGCTAGAAATTATATCTATAAGTTTAAGTTCACAAAGTTGATTTTCTATGGATCTAAAACAAAGCAGAAAACAACGAATGGATTCGTTAGTGCTACCTTCAATTTCGTAATATAAACTAAAACTAATTTTCAGTGCACCTGTGCGACTTTTACTCGCACCACTTCCACTTGCTCTATTTCCATTTCCACAAAAGGTTTATTTCCATTTCGGAATTGTTGTAAAAATCGTCGGAAGATAACAATCGGCCGAAAACAATAAGGGAACTCTGATCATATCGCACCAAGTTATAGTGCTGGCGACAACTATCTGATGAGACTACAGAATCCTATCTCCATGTTTCTCCATGTTTCCCTGTCCAACTCATCCCCACAAAATGTTACCTATTTTAACCTCGGGTTAACCGCGAGTAAACATCCCAACTCCTACTAATCACAGTATTTACATTATAAAAAAAAAAACAATGAATTATCGGCTCCGTCAATCTAACGCAATTGAGCCTCCCAAATAAATGAACTTGTTAAAACAAATCGTCGGAAGTTGAATAAAAACTAATTTACTCAGCAGCAATCGGTTGACGAATGCAGAGAGCGAATTAATGAAAAGTTGGCACTAACACTAGCACAGTACTCATTCATAACCGAATCCTCTCGGCATTGTACATGCACTGGTAGACATAAAACATGAAGGCACCGCATGAGAAACCAGAGTAAAATATCAGTTGCTGTGTCAACAATGTATTGGCAGTATGACGAAGTACATGTCGTATTTTTGCGAAGCGTAACGAATGAACAACCGAGGCTGTCGTAGACCATAAAACAAAATACATCCACACGAACACGCGTGTTGTGTACAGTGAAAGACGGCAACGTTGCATGTCGCACGACTGGTCCACTGTGGGCTGTCGTGGGAATTTCAATTACGAGGCTGTCATGGGATTAAGGAGGCAACAGTCATCACAATACTGTCGTGAGGCGGTACATTTGGTTGCCCCCCCGCGAAGAAAAAAACCCCCACCACTCTCCCCCCCCCAGTTATTAAAAAAAAAAATACTTCTTGGCGGGCAAAAAAAAGCGGGGTGTTTTTTTTAATTGGTGGCGCCCAAAAAAAAACACATTTTTGGGAAAAATGGGGTAAATCGACCATTTACCGGGCCCGGCGCAGAATGAAAGCAGCACCATTCAATTTTTTGGCAATTTTCTCATAAGAAATGATTTATTTCAAGCAGCCAATCCAGCGGCGTATCATCTGTGGGAATTTGGGTCCGTTTTTTTCCACTGTGCGTTGCTAGGCAGCCAATTAATTATGCAGTGGTGTACTAGGCAGTCGGTTGCCAGCCGGTGGGCGCAACCACGAGGAAGTGAAATAAGATGCTTGTGTGTGTGATCCTTTTGGTAGCCATCTTTTGGCAAGGCGCAACGGGCAATGGCTTGAATAACCTGCTTCTTAAATAGACCGAGAAGGTTTTAATTCAAATGCGTACAATTTCAAATCCGCCCTTTTCATGACGACTAATTCAATTTTGAAAGAGTTTGTTTGATTGGAATTTATTTAACATTACTTTCCAAGTGCTTGCTTATTGGCAACCAGCGGTGGCTAAAACAATTTTCTCCTCGTTGCATACCTTGAGCATTGTGTCCAATTTACAAATGGCTACCGTCTTTAAAAATGAAATACCGGACGCGAATAACTCGATCGTTTCTCGATTGATATATTTTTGAGATTTTTGCGCTTTTCAACTAGAGGTTTTTGCGACATTTTATTTACCCAAGTATTTAGAATTTTCTTAATAAAAGATGACTATATTTTGTGTATATATTCATCCATCGGTGTTGGTAAATGTTAATGAATGTTGCGTTCCGGCGAGTATTAAGATATTCCCTATCACCGACAACGTTTTGATTCTCGAACATGATATTCCGAAGTAACTTTCTCTGCACATTCCAATTAGTACTGTTATGAATAGTTATTCTATTGTGTTAATGAGTCACGTTGGATTTAGGAAAAAATAAATTTTGAGAAACTGTGAAAGTGAGAATAAGTTTTGCCAAACATATGCACAAATTTCAGAAGCGTGTTAAGATCGAACATACGTATCCTTCGACCATGTACCAATGCCGAGTGAACTCGTGATTATCGGGCAAAACTTAAAGCTGCCAGAGGTAATTCGTTGCCAACTACTGGTTGAGACCCTGGAGAAGGGCCTTCAACTCAAGGCCGTATCTTCATTTAAACCTATCTGAAGAGTGAACAATAGAATATCCTAATTTTAATAGAACGTACTAACATTCTTACTCACTTACGTCCCATTAGAACAGTACCTGCACAGTTTATTTATTTATTTATTTATTTATTCTTCAACAGATAAACATGTTTATCCCAATGACAACTAGATAACACATAATTACATACAATAACCAACACATACATCTTCGGAAACAACGCTTATTAACATCACGGGATACATTAAAATTAAACACGTTATAACAGCTGTTGAAAACGCGACACATGATCAGCACATGTTCGTGTTTGCCGTAGTTGGTCCTTGAGTGCCGGTTTATAAAGAAAGATTGTAAACCTAGCTTTCGTCGTCAAGTGTTGATGTTCAAGAGACAAAATAAAAAGGAACAGTTGATGTTTCCCTGAAGGAGGTCACCAACGAAACACGTTTTGGCGACCAACTGCAGCCCTTCCAACAATTCCAGGTTGATGAGCTTACAGCGACTTTCATAACTTAGCAATCTGTGAGGGTCTTGCCAACGAAGATGTCGCAAAGCAAATCGTAGCAACCTTCGCTGAACGGCTTCGATCCTCTGGACTGCATTTTGGTAGAAAGGGGACCAAACGACAGAACAGTACTCCAAAAAAGGACGAACCAAAGAGCAGTATAATGCCTTCAGGCAATAAACGTCTTTGAAATTGTTTGCGAAGCGGAAGATGAATCCTAGCTGTGATGAGGCTTTAGAAACAACATGGGCTATGTGGTTCTCGAATGACAGTTTAGAGTCGAGCATTACTCCCAGATCCTTGACTGTTGTTTCATGTTTCAAGCGTGTTCCTCGAAGGATGTAGTCGTGGAAATACATCGCACGTTTTCGGCCAAAGGAGATAGTCGAGCATTTGGATACATTTAAGAACCATTCTGTTCATCCTGCACCAGTCGTCGAATACTGGTAGCTCCTGCTGAAGAAAATTGGCGTTTCTGGACATTTTATGACGTAGTCAGCTTTAGGTTGTCCGCCTAGGATAATTTCAGGCATCTGAGGACCAAGTTCACGTCGTTCATATATAACAGGAAAAGAAATGGACCAAGGTGGCTGCCTTGCGGAACGCCGGATGTTACTGAGAAGCTGGACGAGGCATAATCTGAGATCTTCACAGACATAGTTCTACCAGTCAGGTATGAGCGGAGCCAGTTCAACAATTGATCGTGAACCCCCATTTTGTCGTATTTGGAAATTGCAATCTGATGGTTCAATTTATCAAAGGCCGCAGAGAGATCTGTGTATATCAGTTTGAAAGAAGCGTTTGATTTTCTGCTTTATCTAATGCACATAAAGGGATTTGACAGAAGATAATGGGATATTTCATGTAAATTTAAGTCAGATAATGCCTGAATGTAGATCTGTTGCATGGAAGATTGCCAACATTGTTGTATGGCGAATACAAGATTGCAAACAATCTCGATGTTTACGCTTTCTTTGGCTTACAATGAAACGAAGGGAAATTATACACGCCTGTTTAAATTCATTATTTTTTTCTGTATGCGTTGCAACATAGTTTGATATAAACATTTAATTTTCTTCGTTAACTAATGCATGTACCCTCTAGATTTGACACAAATTCATGGAATATTTAATTTAAATGTAAACCTGATATCGCTGAAATCAGGTCTGTTGTATGAAAGATTGCAAACAATTTCTTTGTTTACGCTTGTTTTGGATTGCATTTGAACAAGGGGGAAATTTTTCCGCTTTTTTTAAAATTCGTTATAATTATTCTGTAGATGTTCCGCTACAAAATTAACGCAACTAATCAAACGATTTAACGTAGTCTAAATCAACCGGTCATGTTTTAAACACAATCCCACTGATTTTTACTTATACTGTTATTCTGAGTACTGTTGTTTGCGAAAAATTTAGCGACCGAATCATCTCCTTTACGCGATTCCCAGCCCTCAATAAAACAACGAAGGCTGGCCAATAGCTCTCATGTTTCCACATCTTTACGTTTACTCAGCACTGTTTGTTTTTATCTGACACCTTACGGTATAAACTATCCAGTGCTGCAAAATACTAGGTTAGTCAAACAGTTTCGAAAGCAACATCTATGGAGCAGTAGAAAAACCAAGATTTCTACGCCATTTTAACATTTCATCTTTCATTAGAAGGTATTCAAATTTCACTTCGATCTATCAATTCATTCTTTGTTTACAAGCCATTTGAAGTTGACGTGTCAGTGTATTTTTTAACAATTGAAAAATCCGAATATCTTGCGGTGATTTATTTTTTTGTTTTAGAAAGTTCACCGGCTACTGAGAACTATGCAAAGATGGTGAAAGTATTAAAGGAGTTTTCTCCTTCATTTTCAACCGATGTGGCCGTCCAAGCGTTGAAAACGACCCACACTCAGGCAATCCAAAAAGTGCATCAACACCAGAAATCATAGCGAAAATCGACTATGGATGTGATAGCTGACACCATGGGCATCTTACATGGAACAACAAGGTATATTGTGGCTGATGTTTTGGGTTTCAAAAAACCGTGTGCACAATCGGTGTCGCATTTGCTAACAATGCAACAAAAACACGCTCGAATGCGACTTTCTCTACAACATTTGGAGCAATTTTGAAAGGATAAAAAGGATTTTCTGCGTCGATTCATCACCAGGGATGAGACTTGGGTCTACCACCATGATCCTGAATTCAAACAAGAGGCTAAAAAGGGGTGTGAACCAGGCACTTCGGCTCCGAAGCGAGTTCGTGTCTATAGATCGGCCAAGAAGGTGTTAGCGTCAGTTTTTTGGGATGCAAAAGGAATTTTATTGATAGATTATCTTCAAACTGGTAAGACAATCATCTCTGATTATTATTATGACCTTTTGGACCAGTTGGATGAAAAAATTATGAAAAAGGACCCGGTTTGCAGAAGAAAAAAATCATGTTTCATCAAGACAATGCACCTGCTCAGAAAGCTCAAAAAACCATCGCAAAAATCAGTGAATTGTGGTACGAATTGTTGCAGCATCCACCTTATTTACCAGATTTAGTTACCTCTGACTTCTGGCAGTTCTCACACTTCAAAATTTATTTCGTGGAAAGCATTTTTCATCAAACGAAAGGTTATAGCCTTCGCAGAGGAGTATTTTGCAGGCGTTCCAGAAAATCACTTCCGTGATTGGACAACAAAGTTGGAAGATCGTTGGACCAAGTGTAAGTGATATTATGGGAGACTTTATAAGCAATAGAGCAATAAAAGTGATTTCCCCCAAAAAATAACGTATTTTCATTTCAGCTTTCAAAACTTTTTGACTAACCTAGTATATCTGAATCATGTTCCGCAAGCATGAGAAATCACTATTTGAAATTTACTTTGTCACGCACCCTTTAGATAATGCGCTTTGCCCGATAACAAAGTTGTGGTAAACAAAGCATCAAGGCAACCGTTCATAGCCCATGCTTGAAACTGACTCCTTGAGAATTACAGATAAATAATATTAATAATCAAAAAATTTCCGTAGCCGCTTTGAGGTTCTCCAGGTTTTTATGTCAAGCATCAAAAACCATGATTTTTGCACCATATTTTGTTTTCTATTATGTGACTAATATTATTTTTGGATTTGCATTTATTTGCATATAAAGTTCAGTGATTTATTGATTTACATGCCACGAACTTTTAGTCTTTTAGCAATTGTAGCTTGAAGAATGTACGGAAGCAAATTTTCTAATGACTGTAATTTTTTACCCATTGGGTATTTTTTGAAATTAGTTCAAGGTATATTGTTAACACTGTATGAGTTAGACTTGTAGCTGTTCAATCTTTGTGGAGATAGAACAGAAGAACAGCAGCGGCGCAGAAAAATTTGTGCATGCACCTCGAAAATCCGGATCTCTCTTATCGTGCCATCAGCTGTTAATGGTACAATCTACGGTAGCTCGTGTTTTAAATCGGCACAACGAACTTCCGGAAACTTCCGGGTTTCCTGTTCTTTACTACTCATCATAAATTCGATGTTCCTGAGGACGTTGGGAAGCAGAAGATGTAAAAGTTTGCCAAAACAAAAATACATGATTCAACAAGCAGTTCGTTCTTGCGTAAAGTGCACCCCATTTGTGGCAACCGGGACGGTCAATGGGCAGGTATACCTAAAGGAATGCCTCCAAAGGTGTCTACTTCCACTTTTGAGGTCACTTGATAGTCCTACGCTTTTTTGGCCAGATTTAGCCTCATGTCATTTCTCAGAAGATGTTCTGAAGTGGCACAAGGCTAAGGAGGTCATTTTCGTGCCGAAGCATCTCAATCCCCCGAACGCACTGAAACAATTCGACAATTGAGAAGTACTGAGCCATCATGAAGCAGGCACGTCGGAAACATCCTGAGGAAGTGAAATCGGAGGAAGATATGAGGAAAAAATTGATTTCGACACAGTTGCTCCAAACGTTGTACAATATCTTATGAGTAGTATGGTAATAAAATTGAATGAATAGAACACGGGAAAAGTTGAATAATATGTTTTGTTTTACTATCTGAAATTTTGAATATGGGGACGACCCCGGCGTAGTGGTTAACATCCATACCTCTCACGCCAAAGTTAGGAGTTTGAATCTCACCCCCGGACATGTTACGAAAATATCTAAAAAGGTATTTGAGTGACTAAGACGGGAGACGAACCAGCCCAGGGCTGAAAATCTCTTTAATCAATGGGTGAGTATTTCCGAATCGTTTTTTGTGATGTTATTTGATTCCGCCAACCCTGTAAGTCTCTTTCATTATTTTAAAGGGTATACAATATTTCACATTTGATTACTTTAAAAATCAAATATGTACAACACAAGACATGGAATGGTCTGTGCTCTAAAATTTACATCAGTCTAGTCCTCATGCCACTATCACGGAAAAGTTTCAAAAACTGTGTAGTATACTAGCGCAAATGTGGAACTCGGTCACCAGCCTGATAATTTTTCACTGCATTCATCTCTGTCTCGACTCTTACAACAAGACATAACAAGCGTGTCACAAATAGCTACAGCGCACTGTGATCCAAAACGAAAATTTACTGAGAAAAAATCAAGGAATGTGGAAATGAGGAAACGCTTGTTAGTGCTTTGCAGGGGGTGGATGTGAAACATTAGAAAAAAGCCTTATCATTAAAATTATAATTATAAATTATAATTATAAATCAAAATTGATATCAGGAATAACGATTTTAGAAGTAAATTCATTGGAAAACTAGGAGAATTTAAACTAACACTTCACGAGATCACTTTTAAAAAAATAAAAAATAAACTTAAATACTTTTTCAAACTATTGACAGATAGGCCTATTTTGTCTGCGACTTACAGACTTCTTGAGTGTCGATTGCTCGACTTACGCTCGTAAAAGTTTTTTTTTTAAATAAAAAAAAAAACTGAAGTGATAACTTATGGTTTATTGCCATTTTGAACCACAGTGCAAGGGAGAGAAGTGTACACTATGAGTGGTGCTACCAATCTACGCTCGTACAGCCAGTCCGTTCCGTTTACCATTTGTCCTGTTTTGCTGTCTCGGGAAGCGTTGTAGTTGTGGTGTAAAATAAATGAAACAGACTATCATTTATCCCGGGTTGACAAACAAACGTAAGAGTGATTCATTCCTACAATTTAAGGTGACGTTGTGGTTGGTGCTTAGAAATGTTACAGCAGCAAATCCGGTGTAAGTGTAATTACCTGTTATTCGAGTCGGAGAAGGACATTTCCCCCTACCAATTGAGCAACAAAGTGTAATGAGCACCAGATGGTAGTCTTGAAATCCGGGCTTATCTTTTGCTACGGATGGAGATGGACGGACAGGCAGAGAGCCAACAACGATGACGAACGGGATGATCAACTTAAGAGACACTTTAGTGCTAGGCGTTAATCTAGCTGTCAATCAATGCCGGGAGATTTTCTTCTCATCACTGTGCTGCATTTGCATGCATAGGTATCGCGTCTCTTTTGGGTGGTAGTTTTTGGTTGTCAGAAATGCATTATTGTCTTGGCGAGACTCATTATGCTTTGACCGACCAGGAATGCGTCGTGTATAACGCGTGCGTTGACGTTTAATTTATAATCGCTTTGAATAAGTAGAATGATCATCAATCTGTGTTAAGGATTGATATTTTACAAAGGTGACATTTGCTAGGGACAACAATAGCGCGGGCATATGTACAATGTGGTGAAAGATGTTTAGAAAGGTTAATTGATTGTCACACGTAATGGCAGCTTTGAAGCTGGGATCAGGTATCGTATGATATTTCTAGTGCTGGTACTTAGAGGATATATTTTAGTGTTTTGCAGGGTGCGTGACAAATTTTCTCAGTAAATTACATGTTTTATAGAAACCTACACTTTCTAGTCACATTTGCAATAAATGTTTGTGGTTTATTTACTTGCGTTACACATAAGAATTATAAATGATTTCATTAATAAAAAATCATTTTCTCTATTCGTCAACTGTAGTTCCGGAAACTGCCATCAGCATATTTTACCATGTTTCGATCAATCCATTTGGTTTTTGCTTTGAGCAATTTTAATGTGGTGTGAGAGGTTCTATTGGTATCTTATTCAACAATGCCTCACACTAAATAATCCAAAGTATTGATATCAGGACTGCTTGGAGGATTGACAAACTTATTTCTCCCAGAACTCCGAAACATCAACAGCATCTTGCAGAACCTTGAAGTATACATCGGCTGTTACCTTTAGTTGTTGATCAAAGAAATACGGGGGCATTACATACCCCTCACTGAAGACTACGCATCGAACCATCAACTGATTAGGAAACTTGGTTGACATGACGAAAGAAACCTGACTACTTGTTATGCAGTTGAAGTGCGGACACATAAATCTGTGAATTTAACTAAAGTGTGCATTAATAAAAAGCGACTAAATGTTCCGATATTTCATGCGATTAGTGCTTCCCAGAGGTTGCCACCTTCCTTAAAAAGTGCCACAAGGATGACGATGTGGTGTTTTGGCTGGATTTAGCGTCGGCCCATTAATCCAATAAAATGCAATTTGTTTGTTAACACATCTTGTTCCTTTTTTTATTTACCATCCATAGCATAGCATAGCATTTTACGACCATACACAATCCTGGGTTGGCTGTTGTTGAGACGATGGAAGCGCCAGAAGAGCTGCCTTGGGTGTGACAGGCTCTTCATCCATCAATCTCTTTGCACAACACCTGGCCAGGTCCTTATGATCAGCAAGGGATGGGAGGGAAGTGTTGATGACGAAGCTAAGAGAATTAATGCACTCCTTCGTTTTCCACACAGGCGTTTCTTACTTGTATTCATGCTCCAAATGTAGTGTAGTGCCTTTTCTTGCGTGGGAGCTTGTCTGTCGGTTGGTACAAGAGCACTAACTCTTGTCTTAGCCTTTTATGACTTGTGGTTATAGCGCCATTACTCGCTTTCCGAAAAGAGAAGAAAGACGCGCTGACATAGAGTCATACGCTCATACACATACACACATACAGTCACACACTCTCAAACACACACACATGCATACACACCCACACACACACTTACACTCACACATTCACATATTCATGGTTTGTAAATAGCTTTAGATTGAACCAAACGTTCAAAAAAATTATGTACGATTAAAGGAATTTCTCCCGCTGAACAACAAAAGCCCATCACGTGTACAAACTTGTTTATAAATTACACATCAATCATAACACATAATCGAAAACCCTACAAAATCAAACTCAAATAGCTATTCTAAATCTTCACTATGAAACTTCACTGATTTTAAAATAAACGGAAATGAACGAAAAAAAAACCCACAGCGAATGAAAAACACGTCCGCTTGCGCCCGAAGCTTACTTCGATCAAGAAAACGATTTCGATGAAAAAACTAAAAAAGTAAATTATGATGAACATTTAGTGGAGAAACGGTGAGCTCAAGCAATTTTTTTTAAATCATGTTGACATATAACCATCAATCCTAACACATCGTATCTGTTGACGTTTATCTGTTAATATTCTAGTGGATTCGAAGTTTTTATTTTACTATGTTTGGATTATTTTATTATGTTTGGAAATTTTTATCCCGGTGCTTTAGTCAGTGAGCGTTTTTTATGTTCATTTGGCATATTGTTAGTAGAAGAAAGTACCTGTCATTTGGTCAAAAGTGCATGAACCAACTGCAAGTGCTCTCAACGATTACTTGTAGTTGTGAAAATGTGTTTTAAAATACTTTACTGTACATAAAACTGATACAGTAACAGGTTAGTTTTATTTCTTTATTGTATGGATGGAAGTGTATGTGTGGGTTAAGTCATTGAGTAAATGTCGTTGTTAAACTCTTCGCTTCACTACGGATGAACCATTTTGGCATCCCACCTTAAGGTTGTCCACGTTAAAATTGCAACACACGCAAATAACTATAACTTTTTTTAATGTTTGAAACTTTTGGCATTTTTTAAGCACAGGATGTATTGTTCAAGTCCAGTAAGTTTTGTGCAGAAAGCGTAAAAGTTGTTAGAATGAAGTCAGAAGCGCAAAAAGTGGGGGACGTAGCTTATCAAATCTTCCAGTCCACCTCTAAGCATCTTGCTATGAGGTAGCAGCTGCTTACACACACCGTCGGTTTCTTCAAATTTGGAAGATGCCCGTATTGAATTATCCCAAGTTTCAACATTCCACCCACTATATCACAAAACATTGCGATTGGTTGAGCGGATTGGAGATAATGAAAGAGCAAGTCTCCCCCGGTTGGTTCTAAATAGATGAGCTTGGAAATCAATAGGAGCATAAATTTGACAGAAGGTACAATATACTTCTTGGGAAGCTAATTTCACCAATTCCTTCAATCGTATTTAAGGTGTGGATTGCTCTTTAGGACGTTCAGCTTGCTTGTCGTTGATTGATATCTGTTTTTTTTTCCTGTAGTAAAATAGTTTGTAGAATGTGGTACAAATTGAAAGTTTACGAAAAACAAAGAGCCTGCGTCGGGCATCGGCTGTGAATGGTTGTGTCGATGCTTTGTGGCGCAATATGTTGTAATCGGGCATGTTTCAGTTACCTATCCCGGTGAGATGTGGTGGTTTGCCGGGTGTGATGGGCTGGTTGTGGGGATCATAATTAACAGTGATCCATATTATTCGTTTGCCATACACGCTGGGCTGCCATATGTTGGAACAAGTAAACCACGATCCCATTTTGTGAGTGGCTCCAACAACATCCGCAGTTTTTGTATAAATCGATCCAAATCTCTCAAGCTTTAATACAAATTACCTTGTTTTCCCAATGAGTAGCTACCATCACACTTTTTGAGTGGCCGCAATAGCATTCTTACTATTGGTATAAATCGGTGAAAACCGGAGATCAGAAGATCCAAATCTTTCACATCGTGCCATAGCAAAAAAGTTGCAAATCATTAACTTTACTGTATCCCATGTCATTAAACGTCACAGAAATCGTCTGACCACCGATTGTAAAAAAGGTAGCGGACAAAAACATCTTCGCAGGAGCCCTTAAGATGACAGGAGGTACATTGGACATTGTGATGAAGCTTGGAGGTGCAAAATAGAGGCTTATGTACGGAATATTGCAAAAAGCTAACTTTGGCCAGAAGATTGTGTAAAAAGTATTCTGGACGTTCAACGATGGCTACACTCATGGCGACCATTTGGCGGTTCGCTATAGTATCGTCCACATTACTAGGCAGTACGCAGAAGGAAAAGCACCCACTCCATTCGCCTGCAGATGGAGGACATCATACTTCCGCAAAGGGAAGTCAACGGTGCCCATCACCAAGACGGCAGAGGTGGCAATCCAACGTAAAAGGTGGGAATTTGCTACTGGGCAGGAATCACTCTGTATGTGAGAAATGCGCGCAATAGCGCCAGTTGGGAGGCTGTTGCCAACTCGCTCCAACGTCTCCGGATTCCTGGGTACCTGTACAGGATTCTGGGTAACTACTTCCAGAATTGGTTACTGGTATACAATACTGCGGCGCGCCAGGAACGTGTTCAAGACACCGCAGGAGTTCCGCAAAGTTCAATCCACGGTCCGGTGCTCTGGAGCAGGATGTATTACGAAGCGTTAATATTGAAATTCTCTTACGGGGTAAAGAATGTTGGCTTCGCGGATGACATCACCCTAGAGGGCTATGGAGAGTCCATAAAGAGGTAGAGATAATAGCCACACACTTAACCGACTTAGTCGAGGGATGGATGCGCTCGAGAAGACTGAAGTTAACCCATTACATAAGGGAGATTAGTGTGGTCAATAACAGAAAATCTGAGCAAAGGGTGGTGATTAGTGCAGGTAAGTGTACCATCACCTCAAAGCGGTCCCTGGGGTATTTGGGAGTTGTGATCGACGACAATCTGTCCTTTATCAGCCACTTCGACCATGCCGGCAAGAAAGCCTCTATGTCTATATCGGCATTATCCCGCATGATGTCGAATAACTCAGCGGTACAAGGGAGCAAACGAAAGCTCCTAGCCAGCGTCGCTCTGTCCATACTCAGGTGACAAGCTCGAAAGTACGCATAGACAAATATGCATAAGAGTGGTCATCACATACCGTACTGTGTAACGTGACGTGGTCTGCGTCTTAGCGGGGATGATGCCCATCAGCATCATCATTAAAGAGGACGTAGAGTGCTTCAAACAACGAGGCACAAGAGGTATCCGTAAGACCACCACCCTTTGCCACTTGACCGCATCAATGGTCAAGTGGCAGAGGAAATGGAAGAACTCCACCAAAGGTCGGCGGACCCACCGACTAATCCCAGAGATATCCGGATAGGTCTGTTGGTGACACGAGGAAGTCACCTTCCACTTGAAGCAGATCATGTCTGGCCATGGCTGCTTTAGACAGTATCTGCACAAGAACGGGCACGCCAAGTCCTCCACTTCGCTTGTCCTCGCTTCAACGACGCGAGAAACGGCATGACGGCACAACCTAGTCCGAAGAATGTTTTAAAACCAGGACATCTGGGACGCGGTAAACACGGTAGCCTCCCAGATTGTCTTGTAACGCGGTGCGTTTATTTGGACCAATTTTGTATAAATGTAAATATGTAAATACTAGATTTGTAGTTCAAGGTAGTGTAGATAGTAGATTATGTGTTTCAAATTAGATTTTCGTTTCCAATTGGATTCTTGCTTTTGAGTCATGTTATTCATTGTACATTTGTAGGGTTTCTTATTGCATGATAGGTGGAAGCTTTTTTATAGCACGCTAGGATTAAAGCTTGTTTTTATGGGAGGCTACATATGCGAAAGAGATGGATATCAAATGAACACCTGAATACAATACAATGGCTAAGCCGAACATTATTTCTCGCGTCCGATTCAATTTCTTTGATTCCGTGGTTTCTTGGGCAATGGAGGTTTTAATCCCGGCCATTACATTAGCGAATCGGCTGGAAAACAGTTGTGTTTGACGCGGTTTTTAAGTGTTCCAAGTGTTTAGTCAAAGGTGATTTGTTTAAATAATGGCATGAGCCAGTTCATAGATGTTACTTTTTTTTTATGTTCAGTTTTTAGAGTACTTGTGTGTAGTGTATGCGTTGCAAACAACTGTTAAAATCGAGATAAAATTGTGGATACGTACAAAAAGGTAATTTTATTAAATATTACGGGCTATTGTACGGGCTGGATTAATATTCCTCGTTCGGCGATCGTGGACGCTGAACGGTTTGATTCGAACGATTTGGTGCACGTCGTCTGCAGGAACGCCAGACTCGTGCGCCCTGCAAAGGCCCGCCTATTTTGGTAGCTAAACGGAGGAGAGTGAAGTTCGCCCGAAAAACTAGCGAAGTGATTCCGACGGTCGCCAATAATCCGTCGTGTTTCCACCCTACGTTACAATCCCTGTGGAACGGATACCGAGAGCGCGGTTTCAGTGATCCGTGGTCATGTGTCGGACACTGAACCGGACCTTACCCAAAATATATAGTAGTCTTCCTTAACCCCGCTCGGTCATAGCGGAAAGGTACGTGAAGCCGGGTTGCTTGGGAAAGGGGGCTCTTATATTGATTGAAGGGGACGGTCAATTCCGGATGTTCTCGACAAGATATAAATCGGAAGCTTTCCGTCCAGCCGCCACTCTCTCCGCAACTCTAGTTTCGGCCATATTGCGCACGGGTCTAGGTTCACCGTGACACGCCATTTTTGGGGTCAAGCGTCGCCAGAGAGCGTCGGAACCGTCACCATTTCGGAACCGTCGCCATTTCGGAACCGTCGCCATTTCGGAACCGTCGCCATTTCGGAACCGTCGCCATTCCTGAACCGCCATCACCGCTTCAAATTATCGTCGCTTCGTTCCGTCATCATCATTGCTTCGTTTGTCACCGCCATCACCGTCATCAGTAAAAACCTGCGCAGGTATGTCCGTACAAAGTTTTCATGGCCATGGTTAGTTAAATAGTTTGTAGCTTTAGAGAAAGTACTGTTCAACACGAGTGAAGCTTGTAAATAGATGTTAAATAGATTGAGATTGGAGTTTTTTGTTTAGTTTCCGTTTTTTATTTGCGTTTCGTCCTTTAGCTGGCTCATTCGTCGTTTTCAATATTGCGTTCGTCTATTCAAATCAAGCAAATTCGTTTGGAAATAGGTTCGTTGGTTGGTTCTGGCTTTAAAGTCTAAAGAGACTAGGGAAATTATATAACTTGAATGGATTGGTGAAATTTTCGTTAATTTTATCGTCAAAAGGTGTTCATTTGAGGTTTCAGCAGCATATGTGCGTTTAAAGTAGGGTTTTCCTAAAGTACCGTTCGGGTGGTTCCTCTGAGAAACCAGTTTCAAAATTAGTCGGACATATTCAACACTACAGGTGGTCTCCCTTAATGGGAGTGGCGCTTAAGCCATCACGTTTGACTGGGTTCAGCACCCTTCCCCCGCACGGTTACAAAAAAAAAAGGCATGTGGTTACATGCGGTAATTTAGATTTCAAAATAATTGGGAAATGTGTTTAATTTTTCTTTTCGCGCCTTCTCAATTCATTATTTCTGGTCTTTACAAATCGCAGGAGAAACGTTTGCGCTTAAACTTTGTGACATCTGACATCACATTTCTCAAATAAGATGGAAGCTATTCAGTGTCGTTTCAATGCCTCGTAATCATCCCCCACCCAACCTTAAAACCAAAATCTCGAGTCTCGTTTTGTTACATGAGACCATCTCCCATATCGTTACCACAATCCCCAATGGTGCTCACTGTTGTACATATGCGACAAACAAGGTTCGTATATTCATTCACTCGGATACAACCAGAGTACATGAATTCATCCGTCGTTATCAGGATGCGTTTTCTCTGGTATCCTGTGCACACCGGCAGCACAGACAAAACACTATAACTGTGTGAATCCAAGGATTCCCGTAGAATCCTCTTCAGCATCCTGGCGTCACGAATGTGTGATAGCAGTTGCGTTTGCTTGTCCTTCCCCACCACCTCCGCTTCGTTCGGTGAACATAATCATCAGATGCGGTGTGTAATGAATTGCTTTAGCTCTACACCGCTCTTCGTGAATGGCTTCAAGCAGGCATAACGAGGCTGATCAGGTGGAAGAGTTTAATTATTTGAAAGCGTCATACAGGATGTTTAAGACCCGGAATTATGTGAAAGTTTCAGCGGAAGGTTTTTGCATGTTTTCCAAGAAATGCATATGTACGTGTGAATATTTTATGAAACAGTGAGACAGCAAAGAGCTACGGTGCATTTGCAGCTCGTCGTAAACTATCGCAAGAAATGCAGCTACCACCCGAAACGTGGATTCATATATTCATCCGAAATAGTTGCCGTTGTCCTCGTCGTCGTCGTCGTCGTCGTCGTCGTCGGGACAAGCAAGGAGAAGCACCACTATTTGTGAAACTACAAACGAGGAAGCACGTCATCCTGTAGTAAAAATTCAAATAAACAATGACTTATGAATAATGTAACACGCTGCTGCCTCACTGACAGTACTATGCGGCAGGTAACGAGGTAAAAGCCAGCGTCGTCGTCGTCGTCGTCGTTGGTCTAGAAACAAGTGTAGAACCAGTGAACAAAGTTGGTGACAAGAATGCAGTGCCTGGCAAGCCCCCTTTCACAGTTGGCAGCATAGTGTGGCACTTCGTGTGAGGTAAATTTAGAAGATGCTTTCACTGCTTTCTTATTTTCTTTATGAAGCAGTAAGTGTCGTCGCCAGTGCACTGGCGAAGAAAATTCTTCCCCGGGGAGAGTGACGTTGCTTTGAAGATTCGGATGCTTTGCTTTTAAATTGTACCTTTGTGAATATACTCATGCCGTATCTGATCCGTGTCTTTGGTGGTTGGGTTGTACTTTGGTTTGACTCAACGTAATTTCTACTTAAAATTAGAGAAGTAAACTTTTAACATCGAATCAAACAGAAGGAATCTGGTTTTGCCACAAATACTAGAGCTGTAAACCAGCAACTCGTGAGTTAAATATTCACTAATAAATTGAGTATTTATCATAAAATTTATCAGGTAATTGTACAACAGAAAAATATTGTTTGGTTAGCCCTCAAAATTTGCAACTAATTTTAATTCTATTAAAATACTCTTTACCTTTTATTTATTTATTGGGTTTGTCTGTATGCCATGGGTCGATTTAAAATCCATTAATTTGTCCATACTCACGAGTTGTTAGTACGCACCTAGACAATCGGAATCCACGTATATTGCGACACACGCAAATAGCTTTAATTATTTTGCCCTTAAGAAAACATGAAACTTACCCTAAAGGCGGACTTTCAGCAGATTTCAGGTCATCAGTTTTACACAGCAAGAGACTAGTTCAATGTCCCAGTGCACCAATGGAAGCCAAAAATCTCGAAATCTGCCAAGAAATTCTTGGTTTGTCATGTGGGATGCAAAGTGCTCCATTCATGACGACTTGAACTATGAATGGCCAAGTACGTAAAATAATTTCTACAATAAACGTCTTCTCCTGTTGTTGAGGTTTCATAAGAGCCCACAATTATTTTAGCCAGACTTGACGTCATGCCACTACTCAAAAAGGGTGCTGGAATGATATGAGGCAAATAAAGTCAACGTCGTAGCCAAGAACCTTAATCCTCCAAAAACACCAGAGTAGAGAACAATCTTGAACAGAAATACATTGAAAAATACATTATTTTTGAGGCTAGCAACTCAATAATAAAATGTAAAAAAGTGAAGCGAACATAGATGTTAAGAATGAAATGTAATTCTACAAATGGTCTACCACTGACTGACTGCAATAAATAAATAAATAAATAAATAAATCGGAAAATATTGGGCTATTATTAAGCAGGAATTACGCAAACCTCTTAAAACAGTAAAAACATATCAATAATTGAAGAAAGCATGGGTCAATGCACAAAAACATGTCAGTTATAGTGTTGTTCAACTCTAAGATAAACGTAATAACATGACATAACTTTGCAAAGATGTTTTATTTGTTACTCCGAAAATTCCAAGACAAAAGGATAAAAGACGGTTTCTTTTGTAAAATCGCTTTGTGTGTTGCATTTTAACGTAAACAACTTTCATTATCCCAGCGTTTGTAGGACAAATACTCGAAGAGCTCCAGCGTCCTATAAATAGGACAACACTAGTACTGGAAATGATTTAAGTTTAACTTAAAATATTGATGTGCATTTTTGGTAAAGTTATTCTGTTAGCCTACCGTGACGGACGAAAGAAAGATTAATAGCCGTATGTAAGAAAATCCCTTTTTATAAGTCCTGTTCATATCAGAACCCATTTGGACTTTTGGACATTTGACAAGTTTCACACATATATTCCAATATACTCGTTAATTCCAATTTACCGCTGAAGGAATAGGGTAACGGGATGTAATGTCAGCCTAGCTCCTTCATTCGGCCTATGTACCAAAAATGTCATTAATTCGCCGATAATCAACAAAATTATATTCCAATCAGGATGACCAATTTATTTCAAAGCAGTTGAGACATTATTAATCAATTAATAGTTGCTCACTTCCGCGTAATTTTCGATTTCCTCAACTGTTTAGACAATATGACTTTACTGGTTAAGCTGAACAGATTATCTACACGATCTTCGAATGATCTTAATTTGCAGATATTGAACCTATAAACCGAAAAATACAGCCAAGATGTAAAGAAAATAGTCACACGTTATAAACTAACAGGTCACGTAGGTAAAATAACAATGATTTAACAAGAAAACCATAGACCCAACGTAAGGAACATATTTTTTCCCACGTTCTCAACTATGGCCTGTTATATGGAAAGCGTAGTAAAAATGTTGTTATTGGTAAAATTTACAATAAAAATGTCTGAGTTTCGATTGAAAGTTTTCCATATGGGTTATCTTAACACAAACTAAAGGAACAAAATCTGTGTAGAGTGAATTATAATGTTTTGATTATCAAATGGTCGCTAAATCATATGTGAAAATCACTTAAGTGTTTCTTAGCAGTTTTAGTATAGATTTGATTTAGGAAATTGTTTGTTGGGTAGAGCGAATACAGCTGGAAACGCATTGAATCAGAAAATCAGAAAACAAATTGTACGAAGAAAACATTTAATAACAAATCTGTCGAATGGGACGAACTTGCATCCATGACTAGACCCAATTTGGCGCTTATAGACCGACATTACATCCATATCCCTTGAAAGTTTCTGACTTTATAAAATGAGTTGTGTAACTTTTCGTGATACATACTATCAAATGGCATATTGAACATATCTAAGCTAGTGTATAACTAGTTCAATATCGCTTTCAGCTCAAATACTTTACGAGTTATAGTAAAAAATGTAATCGATTGTTGCATATTAGGCTGAGTCAAGGGACATATACCCTACTTAATCCCAAAAAAAAAATTTCTCTCTATCCCACAACCTTGCAGAAAGTATATTTCTCATAAAAAAAGCAATTTTCTGCGTTATCTAATTCACATTAAGGGAATGCTAGATTTGGCAGAAAGTAATGGGATATTTCATGTAAATTTTAGCCAGATAATGCCTGAATCTAGCCTGTTGTATGGAAGATTGCAAAAATTACTGTATGGCGCATGAAAGATTGCAAACAATTTCGTTGTTTACGCTTCATTTGGCTTGAAGTTTTTTTTTTTTAAATCTTTATTTTACGTCGGCCTATTTCCTCACATACATGGTGACAATCACCGACGCCAGGAAGACGACTCCACCACCTGGACCCTACCTAACGACTCATGAATATGAACCGGGACCAACGGCTTTACTTCCCTTCCGAAGGAAGACGTGACCAGATTTTTTCGCCTCAGAAAAACCACCGACGTCGACTGGGATTGAACCCAGACCCACTGGGGTGCCAAGTAGCAGTCACGCTTTACCACTACACCACCGACGCCGGCTGGCTTGAAGTTTAACGAGGGGAAATTTTACGCGTCTGCTAAAATTCATTACTTTTTTCTGTGTATGACAAAAACAAAGATAATTCAACGGAAAAATAATGTTCCGTGTAGAATCCGCTGGTATATTGTAGACTATAGATACAATAGATCATTGCATTGACGTTTCATTGTTTACATCTGCCTCAAAGCTTTGCTGCAAGTCGAAAAAGTAGACGTGTTGAGTTCACTGGGAATGATTTTAAAGCGATTAAAATGGGGTGGCAAAAAAATTTCGCTACAGGTCCGGCATCTGATCGTGCATGATAGCAATCGGAGCTAGAGGTTCCATTTCCCGACCAATTTGCTTGTCCCGGAACTCGGGATAAAATTTGTTGCTTGTCCCAGGGAATCCCGGGATCCCGGGAAAATTTTCAACGTGCTTAGAAAAGCAATTGTGTGGTTAGGAATATGTTCTATTCATCAATAAAAAAAAAAAAAGTTCAAATCAAGTAACTGGTCTTATCAATTTCAATTCGTTCTCTGCACCGAAAAAACAATTAATTTTAAAAAGCGTGTAAAATTTCCCCCTAGTTTAATTCCAAGCCAAAGGAGGCGTAAACAACAAAATTGTTTGCAATCTTTCATGCGCCATACAACAATGTTTGCAATATTTCATACAACAAGCTAGATTCAGGCGTTATTTGGCTTAAATTTACATGAAATATCCCATTATTTTCTGCCAAATCTAGTTTTCCCTTTATGTGCATTAGATTACGCAGAGAATTCAATGTTTCTTTTTATCTGTGTGAAAATACGACTTCAAGAAGCAAATGTTATTAATGCTTTCATCGGACAGTGAGGTACGCTTTTTAGAACAGATATTTTCGGAGTTCGAAAAGATGCGCTCGCTATCGGTTTGATTGATTTTAAGCCGCCGAAAATGATTTCAAGATTCGGGCTCAACTTACCATGTAGCTCAAAAAGTGACAGCTCTTTCGCAATTACATTTGAAAAATCAATCATTGCCGAATCAGTCTGGGACGGGTTGGCATATTCCTTTATAGCCGATTCCAGTTCTTCACGCATGCTCGATGGTGTAGATCCTGAATCGTCATGCATACAGGACAATCCAGCATTCAACTCGGTAGCATCATCATCGGTCTGTCTTTGGCAGTCTTGCAACAATCGTACTCCCAGTTCCTTGATGAACTTGCGTTTTTGATAAGCATTCCAGTTCTGCTGGCACTTGCGTTGACAACGGAAGACCTTGAAGGAACTTCAGCGCTGTTATTATTTCCTTTTGGCGCCGTTCTTTGATTCTTTTCGTGATTGCATCGAAGAGGTCGTTTCCAACTTTGGAGTTACTTTTCTTAAGCTTCGAATACAAGCAACTCAAGCTGCTTTCCGCAGACAGCAATGTAGCATCTCGTCTTCCCAATGCTTCCGAAGCGAGTCTGATTGGCTGAAGAGCTTCCTGAAGGTTTTATGCAACCTCGAAATGACTGCCAACATAAGACCTGAAAGGCCAATTTCGGAAAGTGTCTCTTTGATGCAATCAAAACCGCGAATGAAGTGCTCCAGCATCGTTTCAGTCGAGTTCCAACGAGTTTTGACGTCCACACACAGTTGAAGTGGTTTATGTAACATTTTCGTGATTTTTTCTTGAAGTAGTGCATTCTTAACAAGCGATTTTCGAAAAAAAATCGAAGAACGTAAGAACGTAAGAACGTAAGAAAAGCACGCTTCTTGTTGATGGTACAGTTGGTATGCGTAGAAGTAGTCCAATTCACCTTGAAAGTTTTATTCTTAAAATCTATTTTTTCCATTTTTTTTTTCTGAAAAGCAAATTCTTAATATTATTCAATACCAAAAACTTCATGCAACTTTAAACGGCTTATGAACCTATTTCCACCACGATGTTGAGGAGAAGAGTTCACATATATCAGTGTATTGTACGGTATGCAGACTCGGAGTTGTTGGCTTACTGTCAGAACATTTTACGTGACGTCTGTGAAGCTAGCGATGCCGGCAAAGTACTACGACATGGTAAGACGTTATTAAAAATTTACGTTAACATTATTTACGTGACGCTTTCAACGTCTGTACACTTCCGCCATGCTGTGGTGATCCAAACTTGGGACGGGTCAGAATAGCTTTATTGTTGCAAAAAGGAAACGGTCCATACAGCTTGTTAGCTATACACTCACTTAACGATGGGGCAGGTTCGTGCATAAATTATGATCCTTTTTTTCTGAGCAGGAATCATCTGCCGGAGATGGCTCATTTGGAGGTTTTCTACCTGTTTATGGATTGACTTTATTTGACCCCGCTACCAACCGGTTGCTATATTAGCAGATTCAAGGCACGATTCTATCGTAAATTTTGGCACCTCACGCCGGGGAACTTATCTTCGACAACACCGGCTGGTGGCAGTAATTTGCACCCCCTTATGAAATCGATCCTGCCTTGTTGAGTTCAAAAATTTTAAACGCCACCTCCAATCAAATGCTTAACCACGTTCAAATGATAGGGCACACACACGGTTCTCCAGCGACTGTTTCTTGCGGCTAACAAAAAAAGAAGACTGTTCCGCCCACCCCTGCAAAGCAATTGAGATAGGGCTATTAGCACACATATCAATAGCACACCTCGAGTTTTCATAGGGAGAAAGGTCGGCAGGAAAATCACCAAACAATGAAGAAGCATGCTACCGAGATGGGTGGAAAAATTCTATTATGACACCCATAAATTGACACGATATCGAACGGTGGCGGTGCCCCGACTTGGTGGGCAAATCATCCATTGTGTGATTGTACGTGGTTAGGTCGTGTGGAATAACTAAGCGAGAGGGAGAATGTTAAAAAAATCGGTTCGTGGAAAAAAAAAAAAAAGAAGGGAAAACCAACACCGAGCGGGGATGTAAAGTCAGGGTGGGAAATAACACCTATTATTAAACCACAATCACCGTGGTTTTGTGGATTTTCACAGGAGGGGGTTTTCGGCGTTGGTGGCGTATGGTCAGGGGTAGGTGGGGTCTTGTTTTGAGGTTAGCTTTTGCGATGCAGGAAGCAGAAGCGGGACGAGAGATTGGAACCCAGCCATATGATTGAATTGCTTGGGCGGATATTGGTTGTAGCAGAAGAAGTGAAGCAAATAGAAATGGGCTTGACTATGGGTAGAAAAATGGAGGCACTTTTTTGTGGTACTTAAAATTATGGCAAATTTATGCACACAGATCGGTGGTAGGATTGGACGTTTTGTGTTCGCTGGGTTCGAGAGTGATTTGTGGTTTCGGAGATTGAAAGGCAATTTGTCAGGTGTGTTTTTATAGCGGGGTGGAAGTTTCTCTTGGTTTTTCTGGAAAATGGATTGGTAGCTGATCTTTTTTTTTCAGGGCACATGAAATGAATGGGTCTTTGTTTTCTTGTTGAGCTTTTGAGGCCATCAAACACTCTGGTTTTTATATGTTTATGCGTTTGAAAATATTCTATAACGAAATGGGCTATCAGCAACCACGGCAACCCGGCCGCTCATTTTGAATTTACTTCAAGTCTAGAAAAATGTTGCTCTAGCTGTAATTTTTTAGATTTTTTGTCTTTCTTAGAAGACCGGATGAGATTAATATTATTCCTTCACGAATTTGCGAATTTTTGATCCAACACTTTTCATCACGCTCCGGACAAATGTTTCATCACAATTTTTGGACGCCTAATTCAACATTTTTTTTGAGCCCCTGCATATCCTCAGCTGTTTTATTAGTCTTTTTGAAGACCCTCTTCAGAATAGCCAAATTGCGTTTGATGGGCCGAAAATTTTTACATGGATACATCTTTATACTAAAATTAAATGCCTATGTTCTATTACTTCGCAGAGTGTTACAAATTTTTTTCAATTTTGTCGTAGGTGTTTTAAAGTCAATCATTTTACAATGCTGATGAAATACAATCATCATGTGGTTTAGCGGTCCAAATTAAGCCTCATTTATACGATGATGATCTACCGCAAATAGGTTACGAGTACGTAATTTTCGAGTGGGGGCATTTAAATTTAGCTTTGATAAAAGGTCAGTTAAATCAATACGTTGTGATACCAAATCATTAACAAACAAGACCTTTGCGTAATCCCGACGTTCTTTCAAAGTTTCAATATTGATCAGCATACAACGTGCTTCATATGCTGGGAGATATAATGCTGTCCATCCTAGCCTACACAGTACATATAAAAAAACTGTTTAAGGATTGACTATATTCGTTCTTCATGGTTTATCATACAAGGGGACCAAACAATACTATAATATTTTAATATTGACCGCACATAAGCAATGTAAAGCGTTTTTATTGTATAGGGGTCTTGAAAGTGGTATTCGAAACGTATTATAAAATTAAAAATATTGGCGCCTGCTTTATGAACTACCGTATTAAAATGATCCACAAACGATAGTTTTGAGTCTAGAATAATTCCTTAATCTCTTATTTTAGCGCATTTTTGTACACTTTCAATCCCTATTATAACTTGAACACTTGGCGTGCTTCGTTATCTGCTATACGTTATGAGATGAAATTTTTTAACACTTAGTTTCAATAGACTATATGATAAACTTGAATCTTATTGCAAAATACATTAATTTCATCATCGTTCTTAATTTCTAAGTACAGTTTTATGTCATCAGCATATATAAGATTAGCATCAGATTTTTTCTAAATAAAAGATATGTCATTAATGTACAAATAGAATGAAATGCAGAGGTCCTAAGTGTGAGCCTTGAGGAACCCCAGACGTGACTTGAACTAGATAAGACTTTTTATTATTGAACTAAACAATTTGCTGACGATCAGTTAAATACGATTCGATCCAATTGAGCAGTCTCATCTCAATTCTCATTCTTTCAAGCTTGAAAATCAAAATTGGAATGTCTGGTCTATCAAAAGCTTTGCTGAAGTCGGTGTAAAGAGCCATTACGTGATTACCTTTATCCATATTGCATTTAATGAGTAATTGACGAATTCCAGTAAGTTAGTAGCAGTAAGAAAAAGCCGTGTTGTGCATTAGTTGTTCTTCTTTGGTTCTTTAATTTGGCTAAAACATTTTTATTTATGATCGACTCAAATAGTTTCGGAATGCATGATATTATGGCAGTGCCACAATAATTTCGAGAAACGGATTTTTTGCCAGATTTCAAAATCGGTATGAGGAAAGACTTTTTCAATTCTTTCGGAAATTCACCACTATCCAGTCACATATTGAACAGCCAGAATAGAGAAGTTGTAAGTTCAGTTGCTAGGTTTTTCATGAATACTGGTGGAATTCCATCAGGTCTTGCGCCTTTTTGTTGAGCGTCTTATTGTTTTAGACCTGAGAAAATATCTTGTACAGCAATATTACATGGATAGTCACGACAGTATGAGAAATATTCAAAATCACGACCATTGTCCGAAAAATTTGTGTAAGTCTCTTGAACAAATGTTGTAAATAGTTTACAAATATCTTCTGAGTTATCTCCTACTTGTTCGTCCAAAGTCATAATCGGGAAGTTGCACGATTTAACCTTAGTTTCAACGTAATTGAAGAAATTTTTCGGACATGACTTCATCTCATTTTCAGTTTTTGTGTTATAGTCAGATAGTGCAGAGGAAATAGCTTAATTAAGTTGGTAGCAGATGTTCAAATACTTTTCCATTAAAAGTAGCCCCCCCCTTGATTATTGTATTTTTTTCTTTTTTTTGTAAATTTTGTGAGTCTTTTGTTTCCGATTCTTCAAAATAGTAATTTCCCTAGCAAAGGAAAATTACAAGCTGATATCATATGAGAAACAAGTTCTGTTATCCCAGTTATCGTTTTGATTTCGGCTGTTATCGCATAACAAATTTTGTTATCACCATTGGCAACTTTTGTTATCATATGTTATCATTTTGAACACACTTTTTTTTATGAACGTTAAAGGTTGAATTGTAAAACTTAATATTTCCAGCATATTTGACCAAGAAATTAGGCTTTTAATCAAAACATTTTTTTCAGTTATTAGCATGAGAATTTGATTTCAAATTGATAACATAATTTGAAACTATTTCAATAAATTTGCTTACAATACAGGATTTGTTATCAAGTTGTTCGCAGTGATATCAAAATAAGTTATTATTATGATGTTCAACGAATATTTTTTTGTTATTCATTGTGTTATTTTGGCTGTTTATTCTGCCTCAGTGATAACATATTCAGTGATCATGAAATGATAACCTGGTATTAGAACTTGTTATCAATTTGGTATAATCCTTTGCTAGGGAATTGCTTGTTAAACCAAATTGGATTTTTAGAAGCATAGTTTAGTCGTCTTCTCTTCAGAACTTCTTCGTGAATTGTTTCTAGTAACATTTTATAAAATATATCTACTGCACTTTCAACATTTTTCTGACTTTATAAAACCTGTAGCCAGTTTGCCCTACTCAACTTATACATAATATTGTCATAGTTGGCTTTGTTGTAATCAAAATTCTCGTAATCACATTCATTGGGATTATGTATTTTATGCACAAACACAGAATACTCGATTGCTGTGTGAAACGCCTCATTTTCCATAACGGATAAAAAGATTCGATTACGCCGAAATCGTCATGTGTATTTGTTAATAAATAACCTAAGTAGAAATTTTGCTTTTTCTGTTTTTTTGGATTCCCCCAAAACCCCTTTTTTAAAAAAATTAATTTTTTATTACCCCCAACCACAGGAAAAAAAACCCCCTTTTTTACAAAAAAAAAAACACCCCCCCGCCCTTAAAAAACCCCCAATAAAAAAAATTTTTTTTTAGGGGAAACTAAGTTAAAAATTTTTTATCTGTTTGAAAAAATATTTCGTATGTTGACTTACAGGATGCGGCAGAAAATATTGCGAAAATTTGTTCTATTTCTTTCAAATCCCATTTTCAACTAATTCAAGCAATGATATCAACATTTTCGAGTGCAGTTATCTTTATAAAGTTCTTTTTAAACAAATTTATTCAATGTGTTCCCCATTTTTATTAACAACATCCTCGAGCCGACGCCAGAAGCCAGAGCATGCCTCTCGGACGTAGTCCTCCGACATTGACTGCCATGTGCATGTTATGGTTGACTTCAGGGTTTTCACACTAGGGTGTGATGTTTTTGCAGGCTCGTGCTTCAACATATGCCCAAATCTAATAATCCAACGTATTAAAATCTGGACTGCTAGGGGACAACAAATCCTTCGGCCAAAACTTTATGTTATCGTTCAACCATTGTTGGGTTCGATTGGACGTGTGACACGGCGCTCCATCCTGTTGTAGGACAACGTTTTGATCCTCGGAGAAGTTGGCCTTCACCCAGGAAACACTTGGTCCTTTAAAATACCGATATACACTTCGGAATTGAGCATCAATGAAAACCGGCGGCATTTTCAAACCGTTGGACGCCACCAAGCCAAACATCATGACACCAGCCGGATGTTTGGTTTGAAATTTGAATTTCACTTTTTCCTCAAGTTTGAACATTTTCGCATTATTTTCTGCCGCTCCCTGTACAAGCTTGATCTGGTGGAAAATACACTGTTGCAAAAATATAAGTTTCACCAACAACATGTGTTTTCACCCATACATACTCAAATTCTTTAAATTTTGATGAAACCAGAAATTCCAAACTAAAATTTGAAGAAACTGCAATGAGAACTTCCACACCAGATATTCTGTGCGTTAAAAGTAAGTCTCGGTCATCTCTTAAAACATTATAATCACTCCCAAAAATTTCTTCACTTTTAATGCTAGCATTCCATTTTTTTTGGGTACCCAGGATTATAGAAAAATTGGAGCACAAAATATTTGTTTGTATCACATCCGTTTTTGATGCACTTTTCATGCGATTAAAATTCTGACAATACACCAGCATTTTAGTAGAAAGTGATTCTGCGGGAATTGATAAAAGTACGTCATTCTTTAAAACTATAGATACATTATCAGTCGCATCCGGTTCGTCATAGTCTACCTCTGTAGAGTGCGTCAGGTCGAGCGAAAACACGGACGCTCACAGGAACAGGACGTGTAATGCTGCCAGAAAGAGCTGGTATGTTGTTAATGGTAGACTTTATACCGCCGGAACATATTGTTTGCCATACCAGCATCAACGCGAGATTTATGGGTAGAAGTTTGGTCAAAAAAAACTTCTACACTTAAATCGCGCGTTGCTGCTGTTCTGCACTTTGTTTGGCGATTTCCTGCTTCTTGAAGTTCTTCAGGTTATTCCTTTTCTTGATACGTTGAATCATTCCGACACTGGTTCCTGCTCTATTGGCGTATCGACATTGATTTGTTCTTCCGAATTAGAGTTATCACTTTCTGATCCAGTTTCGGGCTGGAGGATCCGAGTTCCCTGCCTCTTCTTCACAGTTAATTCAAAGAACAGTGTCCCTCAAACTTGGCTATGACGGATTTTACATTCGCGTGATGAATTCCAAAGCGCTACGCCAATCGTCGCAGAGCTACACCCTTTTCACGTAAACATGTGTCCAAAACCTCAATATTCACGTCTTTTTCAATGCACGACATTTTGAAAACGGAGAATTAAAACCGTGCAAACAACTAAACAAACGAAAGATGACCATCAAACGCAAAGCATGATATGATGAACGCATTAAAATCATCACAAATACACGCGTACAACGAAAACGTACGTGGATAGCTTATTTTCGATACATTCCTTACCACTCAAGCCATCAATTTACTATTTCAATTTTTTTTCCAGGTATTAGCTATTGTTTACAAACAGATTGCAAATGGCAGAAAGATTGAGTGAAAATGAAGTGTAATATTCAACTAATGTGATAACTTCAGGTTAGGTTTAAAGGTTATAATTAAGATACTAAGCTCGATTAGACATGTTTGGATCGCATAATTTTCTAACGCATACTGTCTTATACATGACCTTCATTTGGTTGATCCTTAAATGAAAGAAAAGTTCTTTACCGCTTTCTTAATAGTCCTTCTTTGTATCGTTGGAAAAATCTAGAAAGTTTTTTTTTGTATTTTTAGATAAACTATAATTATCCTCTTACGGGGCCTCAAATGGTGAGTTAACAACTTCGAAGGAGGGTGCGACCGACCTCTGGTCCTCACAAGTTCCTACCACACGCCTCCACGAGTCATATGATCACAAAAGACTGCCAGCTGAAACATGGAGACGCTGGTTGGCGTAGCCTGGGCAATGTTGTCAATCTGACAATAGCGAAGTGAGAGGGTGCGACTAATGATCGTGTATTTATAAATCAAGTTGTATATCCCTATCTGCAATTCATATCATATTATTTTCCATTCTCATTCAATTGATAATTTCAGCACGCTTTGGAATCATTTTTACATTCCAAAACCATTTAAGAGCCTGGAACAACATGACAAGCATCAAAGGCTCGATTTCTTTTTCAAGATCTCAGCATAACATTCAATTTAATTTGCACTACAGAAATTCAACTACTATATTCATAAAAGACTGGCATGTGCTTATAAGCAGTGTAGGATTATATTTAAATATTGTGTTTAGTGGTATTATGGTAAGTTAAGTCATTTATTTCAGAAATCATCAATCCGGGCTCTTAGATCACTGCAATTGTTCTCTTTGAAATGTAACTATAAGGTGCGCAATTAAGTTCCCACTGTTTAGCAATAGATGGCGCCAGTAGTAAGTGCTGGTCGAATGAATCTCAAGCATCATAAACCAAGCTCAGACATATGGTAAACAAACCGCTTTGCCAAATCAGTGATTTTGGTTTAGTGTTATATATTTTGGTTGTTTGAAGATGTCTGATTTCGTGCTAAATAATCGTCATTTGCGGGAAGTGTTGATTTTCTTCTTTCATTCCAAGAAAACGGCGGCTGAAGCATATCGAGAGCTCCAAAAAGTTTACGGTGATGCTGCTCTGAGTGAAACAACGTGTCGTGATTGGTTTCGTTGCTTCAAAAACGGTGATTTCAGTGTTGATGATCGTCCGCGTGAAGGAAGGCCAAAAAACTTCGAAGACTCTGAATAGGAGGCATTGCTCGATGAGGATCCATGGCAAACGCAAGAAGAGCTTGGTTCAGGATTAGGAGTTTCCCGCCAAGCCGTTTCTAAGCGATTGCATGCGTTGGGAATGATTCAAAAGCAAGGAACTTGGGTTCCTTACGATTTGAAGCCAAGAGATGTTGAGCGTCGTTTTTTCGTCTGTGAACAACTGCTCCAGCGGCAAGAAAGGAAGAGTTTTCTCCATCGCATAGTGACGGGTGACGAAAAATGGATTCATTACAGTTACCCAAAACGGAAACATGCATGGGGACTGCCCGGGCATGCTTCAACATCGTTGCCTAGGCCGAATATTCACGCTGCGAAGGTTATGCTGTGTATTTGGTGGGACCAAGTTGGTGTTATTTATTATGAGCTGTTGAAACCAAACGAAACCATTACCGGGGAACGGTATCGAACTCAATTGATGCGATTGAGCCGAGCACTGCACGAAAAACGGCCACAATACGAGCACAGACACGAAAAAGTGAATCTTCAGCATGACAACGCTCGACCTCACGTTGCGAAACCCGTGAAAACCTACTTGGAAACGCTCAAATGGGAAGTCCTACCCCACCCGCCATATTCTCCTGATATTGCACCGTCCGATTATTACTTGTTCCGTTCGATGGCACATGGTCTCACTGGTCAGCAATTCCACTCATATGATGACATCTCAAAATGGCTTGATTCTTGGATAGCATCAAAAGACGAACAGTTCTATCGAAATGGTATTCACGTTCTACCAGAAAGATGGGAAAAAGTCGTAGCTAGTGATGGGCAATACTTTGAATAATTCGTTTGTAACCTTTGTTTTCAAAATAAAGTTCCCTTTTCACCAAAAAACAGCGAGAACTTAGTTGCGCACCTAATAGAACGGTATAAAGAAGAGTTTTAGCATGTCTTATAAAATAATAATTTTTATTGAAATTTTATCTTAGATATTTGGAATATATTATAATATTTTATTCTGTTTTCAGCTTTTCCAGGACTAGTAGGATATTTATACATGTCTAAATTTTATTTATTTATTTTTTTCAGTAACAAGCCAGTGGATGTCAGAATATTTTGTATATACGCATATTATGCTCTGAATTACTGTAGCCCCTTTTTATCTGGTCAAGTTATTTAATTTGTTTAATGTGTCATTTGTTATTCCATGTACATCATTCAAGTTTGAAATTTAGCATTTTTGTTTTTATGATATCTTCATATGTTGTGTACAAAATATATTAAATATTAAATAACATATAACGGGCAAAAGGGAGGGACCATCAGGGCACCCAAGTCAAACGATTTGTATAGGGAGCATGGGACTGCCTACTCCCTATTGTTGACATTTTGTGGGACGAGGGCGAGCTCTTTGACCCCATCTATTGGGTTTAATCTGTCAATCGAGGGCTCGATTCTAGAGCTGTAAGTGTGAACTTGCTTTTGGAAGGAGACGATTGGTAATACTAATGCCCCCAACTACTTCTGTTAATCATTACCTCTTGATCTGGATTACAAACCAATGAATATTAAGACCGAGGTCATATTCCATTATTCCATGCAAGATTATTCTCGGCCGTAGGATAGCCTGCTTAGAGCACTATAATTTTTTCAAGGTTATAGCAGCTGGGCTTGTGGAGAATTTACTGCACCGGATGAAGGGCATCAGCGCCACACTACGCCGGCCGCGCGAGGCAAACCGGCGCACCCAGTCTTATAGTCGCAACAATCCAGTGACCTACTGCCATCATTAGGAGTAGCACCCGTGTTGGACAAGAATAAACATCGAACGTTTTAACCGCAACAATTTTAATACACGCTAGTGAAACTGGAATTACCGCGGCTGCTGGCACCAGACTTGCCCTCCACTTGATCCTTGTTGAAGGATTTATGCTCAACTCATTCCAATTATAAGACATCATAAAAGAGTCTTATATCTCCCCGTGCCGGGATTGGGTAATTTACGCGCCTGCTGCTTTCCTTGGATGTGGTAGCCATTTCTCAGGCTCCCTCTTCGGAATCGAACCCTGATTCCCCGTTACCCGTTGCAACCATGGTAGTCCTCTATACTACCATCAATAATTGATAGGACAGATATTTGAAAGATCCGTGGTCGGTGCGAGACCATACGATCAACAAAATTATCCAGATTTCAACTTCAGCGTCACGGAGGACAATTGGTTTGACTAATAATTGCACAGGTTCCGCGAGGTTCCTGCATTTTGCATGTATTAGCTCTAGATTTTCCACAGTTATCCAAGTAACTAGGTAAATGATTTTGTAAATTATAGCTGTTATACTGAGCCTTATGCGGTTTCACATTAAATCTGTTTGTACTTAGACATGCATGGCTTAACCTTTGAGATAAGCGTATATTACTGGTAGGATCAACCAGAATTCTCGTCTCGCGTCGATCGTGAGTGTGAGTAGTTCTCTCGCTCAGTGGGGTGAACGCCGCGCCGGGCTTCGACCGCCTCCTGGGTTTGTAACTAATGCGTCTCTCCTCTCTCTGCCGCGAAGCGAGCGAGCACGCCGCGGCCGCCAACCGCCAATTGCCGGACGATTGCCGCGTCCCGTGTATCAGTTCGTTCCTCGTGCCGTAGCTGTAGACCAGCCGCCACCGCGCCGGGTGCGAGTGCGCCCACAAGCAAGACAATGCCAAAAGACTTCCAGTATTTGTGTGTGTTGCCGGGGTCATAATACCTTCTACGGTCGCTATCCTTTCAGCATAGTGTGGTAGCCGTATGACATTCATGCAATCGTCCACTCGCCCTCGTGTGTGTTTCGTTCGCTCGTTCGCTCGTTCGCTCGCTCGGTCGCTTTTCGGTTTCGGGATGGATGGCCTCGATGCGACCGACCACGCTGCGCGGTAGGCGCAGTATCTAGTGGTCACTGGTGGTCACCTCGACACCCCGACCAGGATGGTATGCGTAGGCTCTGCGTACCACCCTCGTCGCTGCCCGCTTCGGTCGGGATCGATGTGACGGACCACGCTGCGCGGTAGGCGCAGTAGCTCGCAGTCACTGGTAGTTACCTCGACACCCCGACCAGGATGGTATGCGTAGGCCCTGCGTACCACCCTCGTCGCTCGCCGCTTCGGCCGGGACGGGACGTCTCGCTGTGACGGACCACGCTGCGCGGTAGGCGCAGTAGCTCGCAGTCACTGGTCGTCACCTCGACACCCCGACCAGGATAGTATGCGTAGGCCCTTCAAAAAACCTTCATTCGTCGTGTATGGCATTTTCACTCGAATTTGGGTTTTGCCTGCGACCACACTACCCCTCCTATAAGTACTTTTTTGGACAAAAGTTGCCCCGTTGGTCCATCCGGCCGGACTAGTACCAAGTGGTAAAGCTCGCTGACGTACACTACGGTCGTCGCTCTTGGCTCGCTACCTAGGGGTTCGAACCTGAGCGTAGTGTATGTTCTGGGGGTCCGCCATGGCAGAGGCCACCGGGTAATTTTTTTCACCCCTATCAGCGTGGCAGAGCAGCCAGGCGTGCACTACGGTTGCTGCTCTACCCCAATCAGCCTGGCAGAGCAGCTAGGCGTCCACTATAGCCTAGGGGGGTGACCCGGCAGAGGCCGTCGGGTCCGGGACTTGTACATTTTTTCACCCCTCCCGGCCGGGCAGAGCAGCCAAACGTGCACTACCGCCTGGTACTCTGCCAGGCCATAGGCCATCGGGTCCGGGACTTGTAAAATTTTTTGCTCGCTGTCGTTCGCCCACCAGCCTGGCAGAGCAGCTAGGTGTGCACTATGGCCTGGTACTCTGCCAGGCCATAGGCCATCGGGTCCGGGACTTGTAAAATTTTTTGCTCGCTGTCGTTCGCCCACCAGCCTGGCAGAGCAGCTAGGCGTGCACTACGGCCTGGTACTCTGCCAGGCCATAGGCCATCGGGTCCGGGACTTGTACAATTTTTTGCTCGCTGTCGTTCGCTCACCGCCTGGCAGAGCAGCTAGGCGTGCACTACGGTTTGGTACTCTGCCAGGCCATGGGTCATCGGGTCCGGGACTTGTAAAATGTGTATAAAATGCGCATAAAATGCGAGGATCGAAATATACACCTCTCTGCAACTCGCAACTCCCAGCCTGTAAACCTATCGTTTGTAGGAGGGCCTGCCGCTGCGGACTTGATTGGTAGTGGAGTTGCGGCCACCAAGAAACTCTCGATGCCAACATTTAACGGTGTAATCTGACGGAGCATTTGCCCCATAATACTTATCCAACTTTTATTTTGTTTCCTTCGCCGTTTTTCCTCTCATAAAAGATTTTTTTAGTAGAAAACGAAAATGGTTTTTATCCATATTCTACATGATGTCAAACAACAATCAGCTTTGTTTGACGTGTCAAACACGTCAAAAAAATCTAAGGGCAGTATTGCACTGAAATTCGGCGTGTATGCCTTAATATGAACGGACTTCCCGGCACTTATGTATTATGTTTCAATAAGAAATTTTGTGGAATATTATTAAGTTTCAAAACTTTTTTCATGTTTCGTCTCATTTATTTTGAATAATGAAAAATAGTTTTATAAAGCATCCACAATAAGAGAAGGTCCAATAATTATGTCACGCATAAAAGGGGGAGGGGTGGGGGTTTCGGAAACAAAAACGTGAGAAATCACTTTTTAAAATAATTGATGGATGCTCCCTAACGAAATGTAATGGAATATTTCGTGGAATTTTGCGGAATTTCATATAACTATGTATGATTTTTCGAAAACCAAATGCGTGAGTTTTCAATCAACGATTTATAGTTGGGGAACTATGTATGCCATTACATTAAATGTTACTTATGTGAACCAATTTATTGCTGGTATATTGGATTAATCATTTCTTTTCATCCGTTAGCAAATAAATTTCAAATCAAGTAGATTCAACCGTTCAGTAAAACAAATGAATTCCTTCAATATGGAAATCGGAGTTTAATACTTATTACTCCTTATTTGAAAACCACTTATGAAGAATGTTGAAAGATCGGGTCACTTATTACCGACTGTCAGGCTTGCATTTGACTGTGTCATTTTTGTTTAAAAAATTGTGATAAGAATATACTGTGACTTTAGTATGCAAAACGTTATTATAAGATATCATTTTTTATGTGTTACTAGCTGAACCCGGTGCGAGCCTTGCTACGCTTGCAACTAAATGAATGAAAATATAATAGAAATGGTGATTTTTTTGTTTTTTTTTTTTTCAGGAATGAGTTTTGTTCAAATATTTTTGTTAGCTTATGTGTGTAATTTCTGCAAAACTGAACGTAGGTGTGTATTTTTAATTATACCTTCAGATCTTTAGTTTCTACCATGGTTTTTCTTTTTGTGTAGAAGCACTGTGTGACTTAAATGGGGTTTAAACTTCTATCAGAACATGCTGCTTTCCCTACGATATATACATTTTGTGTTTTAGTTGCCTAGTAAATTCTCATGTTTGGTTGAAATTTTTGTTTCATTAGTATTGAAATCCCTCCCCCCCTCCAAAGAGGGGAGGAGTCTCGAACCACCATAGAAAAAAATCCTGCCTCCAAGCCCCCCAGATGCCATATTTGGTTCCAAATTCTTGATTTGTTCTCGAGTTATGCACAATTTTGTGTTTCATTTGTATGCCCCCCCCCCCTTCCATACACGAATGGAGTCTTGAACCATCACAAGAACCCTTCCGGCCCCAAAAACTCCTGCATACAAATTTTCATTACAGTAGGAAGAATTCTCATGTTTAGTTGAAATTTGTGTTTCACTTGTATGATAGCCCCCCCCCCCCTTACAAAGAGGGGAGGGGTCTCAAACCACCGTGAATCATTTCTTGCCTTCAAAAACCTCCGTTCGGTTCCATTTGCTTGATAAGCTCTCGAGCTATGGAGAAATTTTTGATTCATTTGTATGGGTGCCCCCTCCCCCATTCCAGACGGGGAATGAGTCTCAAACCATCATAAGAACTTTCTCCGGCCCTAAATACTCCTGTATACAAATTTTCATAACACTACGGATAGTTCTAATGTTTGGTTAAAATTTGTATTTCATGTTTATGAGAGACCCCCCACCCCCTTCTAAAGAGGGGAGGGGCCTCAAACCACCGTGAAAACATTTATTGCCTTCAAAAACCTTCACATGCCAAATTTGGTTCCATTTGCTTGATTAGTTCTTGAGTTATGTAGAAACTTCTGTTTCATTTGTATGGGAGTCTTCCCTTCCAGAAGGCGGAGGGGTCTCAAACCACCATAGAAATATTTCTATCCTTCAAAAACCTCCACCTGCCAAACTTGGTTCCATTTGCTTGATCAGTTCTTGAGTTATGCAGAAATATGTGTTTCATTTGTATGGGAGCCCCCCTTTCAGAGAAGGGAGGGGTCTCTATCTATCTTAAGAACCTTTCCTGGTCCCAAAAACTCCTCCATACAAAATTTCACACCGATCGGTTCAGTAGTGTCCGAGTCTATAAGGTTCAGACAGACAGCCAGACAGACAGACAGAAATTCATTTTTATATAGGGTAACGGGATGTAATGTCAGCCTAGCTCCTTGATTCGGCCTATGTACCAAAAATGTCATTAATTCGCCGATAATCAACAAAATTATATTCCTATCAGGATGACCGATTTATTTCAAAGCAGTTGAGAAATTATTAATCAATTAATAGTTGCTCACTTTCGCGTAGTCTTCGATTTCCTCAACTTTTGAGACAATATGACTTAACTGGTTAAGCTGAACAGATTATCTACACGATCTTCGAATGATCTTAATTTGCAGAAATTGAACCTATAAACCGAATAATACAGCCAAGATGTACAGAAAATAGTCACACGTTATAAACTAACAGGTCACATAGGTAAAATAACAATGATTTAACAAGAAAACCATACACCCAATGTTAGGAACATATTTTTTTCTACGTTCCCAACTATGGCCTGTTAATGGAGAGCGTAGTAAAAATGTTGTTATTGGTAAAATTTACAATTAAAAATGTCTGAGTTATTATTGAAAGATTTCCATATGGGTCATATTAACACAAACTAAATGAACAAAATCTGTATAGAGTGAATTATAATGTTTTGATTATCGAAAGGTCGCTAAATCATATGTGAACATCACTTAAGTGTTTCTTAGCAGTTTTAGTATAGTTTGATTTATGAAATTGTTTGTTGGGTAGAGCGAATACAGCTGGAAACGCATTGAGTCATAAAATCAGAAAAAAAATCCTACGAAGACAACATTTAATAACAAATCTGTCGAATGGGACGAACTTGCATCCATGAATAGACCCAATTTGGTGCTTATAGACCGACATTTCATCCATATCCCTCGAAAGTTTCTGACTTTATAAAATGAGTTGTGTAACTTTTCGTGATTCATACTATCGAATGGCATATTGAACATATCTAAGCAAGTGTATAACTAGTTAAATATCGCTTCTAGCTCAAATACTTTACGAGTTATAGTTAAAAATGTAATCGATTGTTGCATATTAGGCTGAGTCAAGGGACACATACCCTACATAGATAGATAGATTTTCAATATTTCACAATCGTTGAATGATATTTTTTGATAATTGAATTGATAGTCGTGAGAATTTCCAACTGATTGATGTAAACATATTGCAAATCTTGACAGGAAAAATTGTGTTATTCACGTTCAGAGTATTTTAATTTTTTTTCGCTGATTCCAATTTTTCATTTCACTTTCTATCTTTGCCGTAAGACGCCATGTAAACCCTTTTTAAAAAGAACTATCCCTCACTTAAAAAAGATCGATTCTATCCTGATATTCCTGACGACGATAAGACACGTGTGACGCTAATAGTACATCAAATAAAATCCCTTGTTAATGGACTCAACCGATTCGCCTACAAACCCACTTCCCCGCAGAAAAATGTCATCCAACATTTCCCTGCAGAACGCCTACATGGCAAAGTACCAACCGGACAGCAGAATCCTGTCATATCTCCTTCCTCGATTCTCATAATGTAACGATATCGTTCCAATAACATATGATTATTTCGTACGGCTCTCTAATGACTGTTCGTGTCATTCTAGTTGTACTTCTTCCCTACTTGAGAAACAGGTCGTCTTCCCGAGGGCTCTCATCTGCAACAACCACATGACCACCAGCACCCCCATCAGCATCTTCTTCGAAGAATAGAAAACACGAAGGGTAGCTGTAAGAACTCTCCCGCATAGCGTGGTGAGTAGTCCTGTCCACCCACCAAAGATCTTTTGAGGTTCTCTTTGCTTTTTTTCTGTGTGTCGCCTATCACCCATCGCACGTTCCGAGAAATTCCTGTTCCCATGTGCCTATTTCCCTTTCATCGACAACTAACAAGCCAGCAAGCTCTCATCTCGCCAAGGATAACATTGTCGACGTCATCATCTTCTTTTCTACACACATTCAAATGTGTAACACTTCAAACCCTCATGTCCTCATAATCACTCGTCGGTCACCGGCTGCCATGAAGAAGACACACACACACACACACATCCCACTCACCGCTCAAGAGTTACTCGAAATGATGTCAAATATCTATTGAGGAATGAATATTACATGATGTATCACCAAGTCATCAAGCTCTTAACGTCCCTCGTCCTCCGCATGCCTCGTCCAGCTCGTTTCTGTTTCCTGTCTTGCCTATCCCTCTCCTAGCTAATACACTTGTTTTATCACACTCGCCCTATGCGATCCAACCGTGTGTCGCCGTGAAAACTGTATGGCGTGGCAAGTGGTACTTTTTTCGTGTTCCAGCAAAATTGCATTCCCATCCTATGTGTATGAGGGCTGCACGGTGGGCATCGTCCTTGGATGGTGTGCTTCCGCTTGGTTTCGGTCTCGGTCTCGGTCTTGGCGGTTCAGATGAATAGACGGATGGGTGGCGTATTTTTTTTCTCGTTCATTGGGCTTGTATTCTTCCTTTCATACTCTTCACCACTCGGTGCGGTGGAAGTTCTTAATTGCCACGACCCACTGGAATGACGACATGCACATATTCATTACCAGCTTGGTTGAGGAATGCGAGGAATTGTATGGTAGTAAGTTTCATCAAGGATATGAGGTTCTAGATCTCCTTACAAGTCGCAAACGCTTACGACTTTTTTTTAGTGTCATCTCATCAGCATCTATCAATTCTCGAGTCTTCTATTTGGCCGGATCCCCATGGGTTCAAAAGTTGAGGTTAAAATTAACTCCCGGCGTCTTTAATTTATGCAAGCAGCGCTCGACAATGACACTGAACTACGCCACGTCCTACAGCGCCAGACCAATAAATCTCCCCGGACAAACCAAAACAATTTTCAATTATAAATGCATTTATTCACACCGGGAAGCAACCTACTATGAATAGCGCACATAACTACACCGCCCAGAATACCGACGAATCAGCAGAATCTCTTCCTCCATTTAGCACCTTTTCCATTTGGTAGCTCCGCCGGCTGGAGGACTCCTCTATTTTCCCTGCATTTTCAGTCAGTCACACTGGCACACAGCCCACAGCTGTTTTGAATATTTAAATTTCGTTTACGTTGTTGGTGGTTTTTGGGTTGGTTGTCCGAGAATACCCTTCTTCTGCTACCGTTGCGGTTGCTTCTTCACTTTTCCCGGATGGAGGATGGTCCGAAAATAATCTTCTCGTTGTCTCCGTTGTTTCGTCGCTATGCAACAACAATGCAATGCTCTAAAGTCGTCACCGTCATTGTCATTTTGGACTTCGTCGCACCAAAGTACGAGACGTAGTAGCCGGATTTGAGCAAACGAATCTGGCCAAGATGGGCCAAAAGAAAACAATGTCAAGAAATGGCGTTAAGTGATTTTTGTTTCCATTTCTTCGAGGTTGTTTGCTTTAGTGTTCAGCTAGGAAAACAATAAGATTCCAGGAAGGGAAAATAGAACTGCCGGTGGGAAAACAGATTGCTCTCCGCACGCATTGCCCGAAGGCGGTGTCGGAAGGCACTGTCACCCGGTGATGGATTTTTGCTATCAACCAACAACAACTTCCAAGAGCGTCGTTGAGGAAGTGTGAAATTGAATTTCCGAGAAAGAAACTTTAAATTTGTTCTACATTTGTCAGTAGATTATCGTAAAATTTGTATCTTGCTTGCACGATCGTCGTTGGTGGACGGATATCGGAAAACTCAGAGTCGCAGTGTCACTTTCAACAAGTTTCTCATTGCCGATGGAGCCGATGGAAGAAATTGAAAAAAAAAATGAAAAGAAGTGAGGATAATCCGGAACTCGGCACATCGTTGCAGCCTGGGAGGAAGTGATAAAATTTAATAGCTTGCTTTTTGCCCGTGAAACAAGTTTTCCTCTACTCGTCTCAGTTCTTAGTTGCCATTCGCTGTAGGTCATATTGAAAGCCATTCTCGAGTCAGTTTAGTTTTCGCTGTGTGAGAATATTGCACAATTTTATGTTTTATTTATTTCCCTTCTCGAGGCACTTCACTGGCCATTCTCATCCGATTCTACGGGGATAAAAAGGTGAAAGCTGGAAATGACTTTTTTTTCGCGTCCGTTTGTGATATTTATAGGACAAAAGAATGGAAGGATTGTGTAGCGATGCCCTCCCGCTTGGTGGATATCAGGACTGCTTTCAGCTCTTTCGTTTTTATGCTGCCATTTCCATTAAGACGCAAATGGGATCAGTTAACTGGAAGTATCACTATCATTGATAGAAAGATGGGAAATAGTTTTTCTCCCTTCCTTGCGTTCTAACTCTTTTAATGAATATCTCTTCGGTTTGTTGAACATTGTTGTTATCGGTGAATACTTAATACAGTTTCATTATTGCATGGCATCATAACGAAGTTTTGAGCAAAGTTGGTATTAAAAAATAATCTGACATTATATGTTGGCTTTCAAATTGCTTTCTGTTTTCGATGGTAATCATTTATTGAAAAGTGCATTGTCGTGATTTGTTTTTGTGAACGATGTGAGCGTACGTGTCGTTTATTTTTTCGCTGCAAATTAAAAATTGTAAAAAATATTGATAGTGTACATGACCCTTGACTCAACCTAATATGCAGCGATCGATTACAATTTCAATCAACTCATATAAGTAATTGAGCTGGAAACGATATTAAACTAATAATACCTTTGCTTAGACATGCTTAGTAAAACGTTTGCTGTTCTGAGCCGTGTAAGGTTAACCAAGTCACTTTATTAAGTTGAAAACATTAGACAAGTATGGATGAAATTTCGGTCTATAAGCATAATATTGGGTGGATGCAACTTCGTCTCATCATTGAGGATTCTTGTTCAAAAGAATCGCCGTAATGATGATTTTCCTTATTTCTTTAGGAATTATATTTAAAGCTATAATCACTATACTCAGCAACAAATTTCACCAAAACACATTAAAATTAAACTGCTTTATCACACTTAAACGATTTTCACATATGAACAATCGGACATTCCATTACAAAACATTAAAATTTGAATAAGCCCTTTGAAAAATTTACACACTCATACTCATTTATTTCTATTGAAAACTTTATCACTATAGAGACACGACCTAGAGCACTTCACTTTAATTTCATTTAATGTTGGATTTGACAAGAACTTGAAGAAAACAGCATTGGATCCATCAATCTGGCCAAAAAGGATCCACTTTAGGGAGTTCGAGCATCTTCGGTCTTCGCAGAATTTTTGGGGGCCTGCGAAAATACCACGAATGAACGATGGGACACCGTCAATGAATGTGTCACCACCGAACACTGCGACGGGGTTTCCCAACTTGCTATCTCAGGCAACACGTACTCGTCAGCCAATCAGCACTTCCAATCTACTATGAACGCAACTGCCAATCTCGAAGCAAATCATGTTCCCACCGCTGATTCATTGTCTGTTGTTACGGAGGCACTATTACTAATGAACCCAAGTAGCACAAATTGTTCCAATAGAGCATAAAAATCTCTCTTGAAACAAATTAGGGATAGTTTTGTTTGGCTATGTACCGCAAAATCATATACTACAGCAACGGAAAAAGCGCAAGAGTTGAGCCTATTTGCAACTTCACTTTGTTTCTACAGAGTTGCAATAGCATTTTGTGAAACTTTCAAATATTGTAAATCTCGTTGCAAAAAAGTAAAATGATACCGATATTTAAAGGAATGCGAGAATAACTTTTTTATAAAGGTTGTTATCATCAACACACAAAAAATAAAAAAAAAAAAAAAAAGAAAAAATGATTTGTGGGAATATTTTTTTTAATAACTGCCTGATTTTCGATGCATTATTTTATTCAACAAAAAAAAAAAAAAAACACCTGCAAGAAAACCTCCGAGAAAAGAGTTCCAAACTTAAAAAAAAAAAATTGGTGTAAAATTATATTTACATTTGGAAGAATGAGATTTCTGATTCATTTGAAGAATATTAAAGGGCGAACAGGAAATTATTGCAACACATTCAACAGGGCATAACTTTTTTACCATTGGGTAAAAATCAACCAAATTTTGCACACTTTCTCATTGATGTGTATTGTTTACATGCTGTCAAACTCGAAGTCGTGTTTTTCGATTCAACGAAAATGGAGGTGAACCAACGCGAGTCGAGAGAACAAATTCTTTCCAAACACCTGGAATTTCCTGACCTGTCGCACCGGCAGTTGGGAAAAATGTTGGACATTCACCATTCAACCGTCCCCAGAGTGTTGAAGCGGTTCCAGGAGCAGTTGACGTTGGTCCACGGCAAAGGAGCTGGAAGAAAACCGGGACCGGAGAACAAAAAGACGGAGGGAAAGGTGAAGCGGATGATTAAAGAAAATCCCAACGTCTCAAGCCGTGATTTGGCTAAAAATATCGGCATGTCACAGAGCTACGTCCAGAATGCAAAGAAGAGAGCTGGACTACATACATACAAGGTACAGAACTTCCCAAACCGCGATGAGCGGCAACAATCGACGGCAAGCGGGCACGGAAGCTTTACGAGAAGATGCTGACAAAATATGGCTGCTGTGTGATGGACGACGAAACGTATATAAAAGCCGATTTTAAGCAAATTCCGGGGTTGGAGTTTTTCACCGGCAAGAGCAAGTTCTATGTGGACGACAAATTTAAGAAGAAGAAAATGTCGAAGTTCACCTCCAAATATCTCATTTGGCAGGCCATCTGCTCTTGCGGACTGAGGAGTGAGCCTTTCGTGACAAAGGGCACAGTAAATGGCGAGATCTACAAATCTGAGTGCCTCGAGAAGCGCCTTTTGCCGTTCTTGCAGCAGCACGAAGAAGCTCCGCTATTTTGGCCAGATTTGGCATCATGCCACTATTCTAAAAGTGTCCTGGAGTGGTATGAGGCCAATTCTGTCCATTTTGTTCCAAAGGACATGAATCCGCCAAACTGTCCGGAGCTGCACCCGGTGGAGCAGTACTGGCAATGATGAAGCGGGAACTTCGGAAGAGCAAGAAGACAGTCAAAGACGAGAAGGACATGTTAAGAAAATGGAAAAAAAACTGAGAAACTGGTACCGGATGACACTGTAAAGACTTTGATGGAGTGCATCAAGCGAAAATGCGTTCAATTTTACACTCAAGGCTCCATCGATTAACTTTTCTTTTGATTTTTGAAGTAAATATATGTATAAAACTACCTTAAAATTTTGGTTTGATTCTAAACATTATAAGAAAATTGGCATGACATTTTCGGTGTCGCAATAATTTCGTGTTCGCCCTTTAAATCGTCACAGGTTCATGTTAGGTCAAACTGTGGAGGAATTAGTGAAATTTCAAAATCTCATTTTGTATTGCAAAATTCTGACATATGGCGTCATTCAAACAACCCAAAACCTACCCTGTAAAAAAAAATAAGTTTATAATTATAACATGAAGTGCTTCTATGATATTTATCTATGCAGACATCTCTAAATTTTAGATATCTGGACAATACCGACAGCAGCATTTTGAAAATGGGGTTTCTTTGATTACATATACTTGATTTACTGAGAATTTAAATGTTTCGAATTCTTCATTCCAATTAAATATTTAAAAAAAAAAAAATTAAATTAAACTAATAGCTTATTTGTGCAAGGAATAAAAATATCGGACTGGAAAAGAGGTTGTTTGCTTTCGTTACAAAAAAAAAAAAAAAAAAACAAGGATCCACAAGACGTCTTCAAAAGAGGTGATCCCTCCACGTGGCAACAACGAAAAAGAAGAGTATTCACGCGCTACACTGTGTTTTAAAACATAAAAAAAAACAAGAAAACAATTCAGTGGGGTTTCCTTTCGATATTCCGTTTCAAGCGGGAAAAATACACTCCGAATATTTCTAACTCTTCCATATATTAGCTCTCGATTTTTCGCAATTGGGGTTTGTCTATTTTTGGGGTTGATGATCACCCAAAAAATCTCCAGTTGTATTAAGGTGAAACTGGAGGGAGTATTTTTTCTATATGATTTATAGGTTAGGTTAATTATCACTCCACGATTTTTGAGACTAAAAATCTCAAACTAAACAAACCAAACAACGCTCAAATTGATAACCAATGGATGCTCCAGTGGAGCAAACGATTCTTGAAAATTTCATGCCTGAAGTCCCAATTGTATTTGGAGTTTGTGCTCAGAAAACATCGAAGTGATAGGGACTTGATCCCGTATGTCCTTAATAAAATAAAATGTGTTATTTAAATTACTTTAGGCACCACTGTTTCTAACTGAAGTTATCTATGCATAGGTGAAAAATATCAAACCGTTATAAACATGTGTTTGTGTTGAACTTGTAGTGCAATTAATTGGAATTATTTAATTGTATTGTTAAGGACGAAAAACCACTAGCAGAAAGGAATCTATGATTGCTTAAAGGAGCTTAATAAGTCGTTTCCTGTTCTGAACCCCGAGAAGTTAAATAACTTACTATTATAAGACGAAAACTTCGTCTCACTTTCAAGTTGGTCATTAAAACTAATCTTAATAAATTTTGTTTTCAATGTTACTTTAGGCATTTCATTTGAAGCTTTAGTTGCTTAATTCAACACAAAATTTCATTCCACATATTAAGATTAAAAAACTTTAAAACAACTTTATTATGATTATTTTCGCCTAATGAGCACTTTAAGCCATTTTTTTTGTTAGGCCTATTCAATAACAACAACCTCTAGAAATCAACCCATACCTTATCTAGTCAGATTATGTGTTGATTATTTTTTCATTCATATCAAAACACATTTGGTCGGTAGTGTGTATTTCATTTGAACATATTTCTATCGTAATCACTGTTGTGGTAATGTGCAATTGAACGTTTCAAGTACGTAACATTATTGACATTATGTTGCGTTCTTATTACGTTGCGCAAGTGGCTCAAAAGCGGCACTTTGAATACCTTAAGTATCAGAACGCTAAATCGGAACAAGAGTGTAACTTATTTGTTTTGTTGCACTAGAGGTAAAAGTTACTGAATAATAAGCATAACATACACTGGAAAATATTAAATATGCACAAGATTAAATTTACTTAGCTGCAAATTTACAAAAACAAACAGGTCTCGACTAACTCCAATGTTTGTTTTAAATCGTCTTATTATACCATTTGAGCAACATCAATGCAACATCTAGTATCTCGTATACGTGAAATAAACTCTGCTATAACAAAAATTTTTTTTTTGTTACTAAAGAATTACTAAAATGAAAAATTAAAAATTAAGTGTTGAATATAAAAGATGTTCCGTGTGCTACTTGGGAAGCCAACGGACGACGCCAACCCTTATGCTGCTCTTCGACCTATGGATTCTACCACTTTTTCTTTGCCTGCTACCATGGGACTCATCTCACCGAGACGCACGCCGCAAGCCCCCAAGCCCTCCGACGCAGTCGCATCTGCAACTTCAACTTCATCACTTGCGTTACCCGACGTATCCTGCCATCTAAGTCGTCTCGGCCCAGCGGTCGGAAATGGCGAGGGGCTATTCCAATCGGCATTAGCAGGCAAGTACATTAATTCAACATCTCATCCGCTACTTGATAGTTCACTGGTTTCCAGCAAACTACCCGGTAAAGTTAGTAACAGTATGTACACACGCCAAGAAAGTCGTATCAAAACGTGAGAGGACTACGCACAAAGACTTCTCAACTCTTAATACTTTCATCATGCTTTACGATGTCCTGGTTCTAACTAAAAGGCTTAGAGCGGACATTCACGACTGTGAGCTATCTACGGGTTATCATATCTTCCGCTGCGACCGTAATCAATCCACCAGTCAGCTCTCCAGACGTGGTGGTGTACTTATTGCGGTAAAGTTTAACCATTTATGCAAATCTGTCACGCTTGAGGATTGCGACCATCTGGAGCAAGTAACAGTGTGCATTAACCTGGAACACCGGTCGCAATTCATCACCGGAATCTATCTCCGCCCTCTCTCCAGCCCGGAATCATACAAGTCTCACACCGATGCTCTACAAACCGTCATCGAAAGATCTTCGTCTCACGATATCATCCTGACACTGGGCAACTACAATCTCCTGTTTTTGAACTGGAATTTCAACGAGGATGTGAACGGTTATTTACCAGATTGATCGCAGCAAGCCATTTTGCTTTTGCTGCGACGTTTTCGCAGAAATCAAATTAAAAAATATTCTTTCATTCTACTTAAATAAATGGTGAAATTATAGTTTTTTCGAGTGCTTTGCGAAGGACGTTGTGGATGGAATCCCTCTCATAGTGTGTTATGGTCGTGTTTCTTGAGATGGATTATTTTTTTTCCAATTTTTGTGTTTTTAGTGACCCGCTCCCGCATTCGGACGAGCTTTCCAGCATCAGATAAGGAACATTAGTGAGGTCGTTTTATATTATCAAAAATATACCTTCACTATATACACGCCAGGATCAAGAATTTCCATTTTTGATTCTGGAAGTGTGAAAACTCTCCACATATCCATTTGATGTGTGAAGATTGTCATGAGGAGCTTATTGTATATGAAGATGACCTCAGAATGTACGTGTATGAACAGGCATTCTTGAAATGGGTCGTTGGATTTTCAATAGAGCTCCAGGGAAAATGTTTGCACATAGTGATCACATATAAATTACAGAAGAAATGCAGACAAGTTTCTTCCATAAAAGCACTGCCGGTCAGTGGGAGATTGATTGTAAAGACACACATACACACACGGATGTGAACGGTTATTTACCATCGAATACGTCTACGGAGTAGAAACTGGCACTTACGGAACCGATGCTCACCAGCGGACTAGTCCAAGTTAATTCACTTGTAAATTCAAATAGATGGCTCTTGGACTTAGCCTTTACCACCGAACCGGGTGCTATCAACCTACTTGAGCCTCCTGTTCCTCGATCAGCATCACAATCCGTTCATCTTGAATTTAAACGCTCACTACAATTCACCCATCATACCCGATTATGATTCGTATCCACCTGATTTGAACTTCAGGTTCTGCGATTTCAACTCCTTGAATAATGTATTCAAGGTGATTCCGTCGATGCTATTTCTGACCAATTTTACGACAAATTGTATGAAACTCTCTATGCGCGAGTTCCTTTCCGACGCCGGATTACAAGGCCAACTTCTGTGCAACCCTGGTGGAATCCAACGCTACGCAATCTGCGGAATATGCAACGCAAGGCGCGAAAACGAACCAACGAAACTAAAAATAATCTCCGGTTTAATCGAAACGAGGTATAACGTATTACTAAAGTCCAGTTATGAGGAACACGTCCAGCAATCGCAATCAAACCTGAAGCAAACCCCAGCGGCATTTTGGTAGTTCGTGAAGTCACAACGTTCTTGTAGTAGTATTCCTAACTCAGTTGAATTCCACGGGGTCGCCGCTAGCACCCCTGTCGATGCTGCGAACTTGTTTGCGTGCTTCTTCCAATCAGTTTATAGCACAAATGAACCACTTCTGCACCCAAATAGCTTCGACAACATACGGAAGTTCAATATGAACTTCCCAGCGCTTTGTTTCTCGCTGGATGACATCATGAAAGCCGTGAACGACCTTGATGTTTCAAAAGGCCCTGGTGTAGATGAAATTCCTCTTCTCTTCTCAAGTTTTGCTCACGCTCTCTTGCTTTTCCGATATGCAGCATATTTAACCGTTCGTTAAGAAAGAGAAAATTCCCTGGAATTTGGAAGACGGTGTCAATTGTGTCTATCCATAAAGCGAGAAATCGGAACCTTGTTGAAAACTATCGTGGAATATACGCAGCTGAAAAGCTAAAGGCTGTAGGATTCCCAATTTGGTTCGTTGAGTGGATTCTCTCTTACTTGACCGACCGTCAGTCCTTCGTTACGGTAAATTTCGCACTCTCGAGAACTTTTGCAATTACTTCAGGAGTACCGCAAAGAAGTGCCCGGCCCAATGCTCTTTGTTCTTTTCGTAAATGATCTGTGCCCTCGTATTTCGTCGTTCAAGCAAATGTTTGCCGATGACCTGAAGATTTTTAGAGTCATTATGTTTGCACTTGACTTTAAAACGATATTAACGAACCACAGCAATGTGTAACGATAACGGTATGAGGGTCAACATAGCCAAATGTAAGGTGATTTAGTACTCCCGTCGTACAGCGACCATCACCCATCAATACACAGTTGGTGCGGTTCCACTAGAGCGAGTCACATCTATTTGCGATCTAGGTGTTACAGTTGACTCCAAGTTAAAATTTAACAAACACGTCGCGCTGGTTACGGCTAAAGCCTCCACGGTTCTTGGATTCATTCGAAATCACACTTGGAACTTCACAGATATCTACGCACAAAAGACATTATTCTGTACCTTAGTCCGTAGCATACTGAAATACGCGGCTGCTGGCTCTTCATCTGATTCGCGCTACGGAATTTTCAATGGAACGACCCGTTAAATCTGCCCGACTATACCACACGATCTATGCTGATTGGATTGCAAACCTTGCGGGCCAGGCTCACAATCATTCAGCAACTGGTTGTCTACGATCTGTTACGTGGAAATATAGACTGTCCGGAACTCACGTCCCACCCCGGCAATTGAGAAGCGCACAACTAGTCGCTGTACCTGCTAACCGGACCAGTTACGGCTTCAACAATCCACTTGACGCCTGCCTGCGAGACTTCAACGATACCAATGAATATTTCGACTAAATAGGATTCAAAATAGTAGGTAGAGTAGTCTGTACGATTTTTAGTCGAAGACGAAGAACAATAAAATAAATAAAATAAAATATCAACAATACGTTTTAAATAAATGAGGCCATAGTTGGGAACATAGGATAAGATATGTCCCTAAAAATGGGTCTAAGGTATTCCTGCGAAATCATTGGTTATGTTTCTCTGTAAACAGTCAATTTATTACGCTTGGGAGACGTAGCTCATCAAAACTTCCGGTTGCCTCTAGGCATCTTGCTATGAGCTCCACCGATTGCCTGTCGATCTGCCAAATTTGGAAGACGTCTGCATTGAGTATCTCAGATTAAAATAATACACCCACTATATCACAAATCATTGCGATTGGTTGAGCGGATTGTAGATAATGAAATCATTGGGTATAGGACCAAGTCTCCCCCGGGTGGTGCTCAATCGATGAGCTTGGACATCAATAGATGCAAAGCTGCCAGAAAGCGTGAAATGCGTCTACGGAATCACATTTTTATCAGGTCACTCAATCGTAGTTTTGAATGGAGTAGTGTGAATTGTTCTTTATACTGTATTATTGGACTATTATATACCATACAACTCAATGTATTAATCGGTAAGTTTTAAATTTCAATCTCAATTTCAGTGAGCAACATAAGGCGCTATAACTTTGGCAAATTATTGTCAGACTTTTGGTTCAAATTCCAAAAGTCCACCCACAGGCAAAAGGAGCATAAACTTATGTTTCTAGCATCTATGCTCTCAACGAAAAATACAAATTATCACATTATTTAACTCTATATAGAAGCGTTCAGTACGGGAGGTCCATGTTTTCTTCCTTCCCTTGATTCGAAGACGTACATAGAGCGATTTCAGACACTTTTTCTAGAATTACTCTAGTTTTTGGAGTCCTCTCTGCAGCACATGCTGAGCAGTTGGTCTAGCCGGTGACAAGAAAAATGATGCATTCAAGAAGTCGTCATTTTCCAGGATGCTTTCAAGAATTGGCTGCGTTAGTATTAGATTAGATTAGACTAGATTAGAACAGTCAATTTACTACGCTTGACTATTTTCTGTATGTCTTAGAATGCATTAGTAGGCATACCAATTCAATTTTGCCAAATTTTGGTCATTTGAAGATCATGAGGGTAATCTGTCAGCATAACCAGTGAAATCATGATAGCTAACAAAAAATGAGAGAAGGAAAACCTCGCTCAAGTATATAACTTTAAATTGATGAATAATATCTCAATAGCTTCAAAACAAATCGATCATTATGATGCCAACATGAGTTTGCCGATTATCACTGAATTTATTACATATTTGATACAAAGGCCGAATCAAGGAGCTAGGCTAACATAACATCCTCTTACCCTACTACAACTAATAGTAGTATCCGAAGTAGTTTTGAAATTAACTGTGATGAAACTATGTTTTGGAAGTCAACTTAACCAAAACCGGTCACGTTCTCTGTTTGATAAAAAAAATAGTTGTGGTCGTTGAATTGACTTTTTTCGGATGGTGATAAAAAAAGCTAAGGCCTATAATTGCTTTTGATAAATTCCCATTGTTTGGATAACAACTAAATCGTACTGACTGATTGAGAGACTCCATATGCGATACCGGCGAATTGAGCTACTTGTAGCACCTATCGTCGTGGAAGTGCAACGTTTCGTTCTCCCGGGCTCTCGGATTACACACCACTACCTAGCGATAGATAGTCATCTGGAACGAGATCTGCAATACCAAAAAGGAGTGTAAACAAAACCACCGTCGCGATCTTTGATATTTTGAAATTGTTGTTAGATTTAAGAAAATAAATGTAGTTTGTTCAAATAACATGTGTAGTGGCGTAATTAAGTCAATAAATATGTTGTGATTAAGGAAGTGCTGGTTTTTTTTAATTGTGCCCACAAGAAGGACTGTAAGGACTTGGTCGGAACAAAAGGGTCAAGTGGAGAGGTCCGTAGAACTTTGGTCGGGCAGCTCTCCGACACCCATGGAAGGTAATTATTTAGGCTAACTTTCAAAAAAATTCTTCGCCCTTGCAAGCGGCCTTCCGGCAGTTAACCGGAACATTCGCCATGGAGGACGAAAACAAGCATGTAGGCATGTTTTTGAGTTCTTTCTTTGTTTTATTTATCAATTCCTCCTCAGTTTTTGCGACAAAATTGTTGAAGTAGATCTTACGCTACAGGTTGTCCCAGACATTCTCGATGGGACGCAGCTGGGGGACGCCAGATCCGGCCAGAACACCGCGTCTTCGCCCTTATGGTATCTCTTGATGAACAACGCAACTTCCGCAGGCATTTCGTACGATAAATTTCCCCGTTCACGGCCAGTCCGGAGCGAAAGAAGAGTGGCTTTGACATCCCCTTCTCGCTGATTGTCAGCCACAGCAGCACCTTTTTGGGGAACTTGGTGTGTGAAATGAACTTCACCTCGGAGCTCACTTCTTTTGTAGGGGAAGTAAAATACGAAGTGCCCTGCCAGTCGTTGCCATCCAGGGTGAGATGGGTCTCGTCGTCCATCACCACCGCCACGGCGCGATTCGTCGTGAAAATCAAGTTGATCATCTTATTCAGCCGCTGCCGCTGCGTCATTGCCTTCAGCTCCGAAACCAGTGGACGCGACTTCTGCTTTCTGACGTGTATGTTCATGTTAGCTAGGTACTGTTTCACTGTTTGGCCTGTTCTACTGACCTCCCGGCCAAGCGCACGCAGCGATGTAGCCACTTTTCCCTCGGTCTTCCTCTTCAGCATTCTTTGGGGCTTCTTATCGCTCAGGGTCGTCGGCCGTCCGGAACCGGGCTTTTTTTCGATGCTCTGATTGTTGTCTAATAGTGCCAAGATGTTGTAGATACCGGAACGGGCGTATTCGGCGTCCACAAAGTGCCGCACAATGTCCGTTTTCGACGCGGCGGAGTGCCTCTCTTTGAACGCACACACTTCTGAACGGAGTTGCTTCACAGTTTTTGCCATCACGGTTAGAGTTCGACTGATAGAGCTGTCAAATTTTGTCTGCTGACTCATGGGTTACTATGATTGATGCTGCATTGTCAGTGCGGGTGAAGGTAAACCCATAAAAAATCGGCTATTTTTGTCCATTTTTTTTAATGCAAACGTTATTTATTTATTTATATAATTCCAACTGACTTAACATCTTAATGAAAAAGCAATGGCCCGAAACAAACTCCCTATTTATAACACACACACCACATAAAACAACAAAAAAAAAAAAAACAAAAACCAAGAAACACAAAAAAAATTAAAACACATACACAAAATTTCTATGTAACATTTAAATATTTTTTCTTTATAAATTCTTTCGTTAGTTTCTCTCGTCTTTCCTTCCGGCGGTACTTCCCCCTTTTTTTTCTCTCCCCGCTCCCCCCCCTCCCCCGCTAATCCCGTCGCGGGAGGTCCCCGCCGAACCAGTCGAAGAAATTATTTAATTCCCCCCGAGTGCGCGCCCCCCCCGGCCCGCGGGCGGTGGGAGGGGCGCTTTCTCCCGCAGATGACGGAGAGCATAACGAACAAATTTTCTTTGGACTGCTTCAATCCTCGCAATCCAAATTCTTTGATACGGGCACCACATCAAGGCTCCAAATTCCAGAATAGAACGCACGAGAGAGCATCACAATGCTTTCAGACAGGTGGGATCACGAAACTCGTCGGAGATCTTAAACATGAAACCGAGCTGTCTGTTGGCTTTGGTAATCATATCCGTGTAGTGTTGTCTAAATTTCAAACCGGAGTCAAGCGTGATTCCAAAGTCACGAACAACTTTCTGCAGAGGTTGAGTGTTTATCATGTAATCAAATGCAATAGGGTTCAATTTTCGATGGAATATGATAATGAAGCATTTGTTAACACTCAGAGTGAGGAAATTCTTGGAACACCACTCTTCAAAGCTACTGATCAAGTGCTGTAGTCGTAAGCAATTAGGGAAGCATCGCACAACCACATAAGTTTGAGCCAGTTTTCGGTTAGAACTATCACGTCGAAGTTGGACTCGACGGCAGCTAAGAAAAATTTTCGTTCGGAGACCACGAACATTCTGGTAATAAGCCAGTAGTCCGTGAAGCAAAGCAGGCGTACAATCAGAGTGACTGGAATCGTAGGGCGCATCAGGTCTGGCTTGTCAAATAATGGAGCCGTACTTGCATGAAGAAGCGTTATAACTGTAATCGATCGAATAGAAGCTATACATCCGATGTTCAAATAAATCGCCTTACGCTTCCTTCCCTGGAATGACCCATTGAATTTGCCAACATATGAAGCCAGATGTCAGTTGCTGGGCTTGAATACATTGGAGCACCGTAAAGACACTGTGTACGTCTTCGAAATTTTGGCTGGTGAGTTTGATGTTCCAAATCTCTTCGCTATGTTGGACGTAAGCGTGCCTGAATATACACACTTTCCAGTAAATTTTTTCGCTTGCCTCGACGCTACTGCGAGTATGATCTGATAGAGCCAGTTCGGTCAATGATGAGCGTATTCAACGGAATCCTGACTTTGATTTTAATATTAGTGTTGAAGTGTTTAGAACTAGAATATAGTTTCATTAAGACTATTACATATTGTCAGATGAATACAAATAAATACATTTGTGACAGGCGTTATTTTGTGGAACCCTTTCGGTTGCATCACGTTCAGCTGAATTCTTTACAGGTTCAGGCGCGACTGCCTTCCAAGAACTTGATTAATAGCCGTTCGCGTGAACAATTTGGCCAGCTTTTTTGGATTGTTAATCCGGGATTCTATTACCGACAAACATAACTTTAGCGATAGTTCCTGACTCGCGTTTTTTACTCTAGACTGGCCACTTCAAAGCCAAGTCATTGGATGTACCGGTAACGATGAGAAATTTTCTTCTGTAATGATTCCACGAATTTTGACACCCATACTGTTAGGGTTCAGTTAAACAATTTTCTGGTCATCCATTGGCTCATGGGAACCTACTCTGAGCTGGCCTATCCGAAGCCAAGTGACCGATTGGTCCAATAACTATGGCAAACGTTCTTCTGGAACGATTCCAAGAATTTTGACACCCATATTGTTAGGGTTCAATTCAAATAATTTTCTGACCATCCGTGGCATCTTGGGAACCAACGCTGAGCTGGTCAATCCGAAGCCAAGTGACCGGATGGTCCAATGACTATGGCAACGTTACTGACTACGACATCATCGTACTGACGGAAACGTACCTGCGGAACGATGTGAGCAAAAATGAGCTGTCATCTCAGTATAATATCTACCGATGCGACCGAAGTAACACGACGAGTAACTTCCAATGAGGAGATGGAACGCTCATTGCTGTAAAAAGAGCTATTTTAAGTGCCCCTGTGCAACTTGACCGATGTGACTCGCTCGAACAAATCCCTGTTAAACTGTCTCTTTCAACTAGAGCTGTCTATGTGTGTGGAATTTACTTGAGGCCCTATAGTGAACCCGGCAGTTACGCGACTGTGCAGCAAATAATGAATAAAGCGGCCTACGGTGATTCTGTGATGATTGTTGGCGACTACAATCTGCCTCATTTTCTGTGGTCATTCGACGAGGACCTAGACTCGTACCTACCAACAAATGCATCAACCGAATAGGAGCTTGTATTCACCGAAAACATGATTGTTACAGGATTGCAACAGATTTGCGATGTGCGTAATACACGGAAAAAAATCCGTTCTCATATTCCAGAACAAATAATCACGACATCGTGAACAATCATCAATCCCAAATATGTGACTTTCTACTCATAAACGTGATTCCTTAAATCCTATTTCTATGAAAAGAATCACGATGTCGTGAACTCAATTCATGTCTGTTTGGCATTTCGTAACACAATAAAAATGACTGGGAATCATGATCCTCGATCATAATAACGTGAACTCTTAAATCCATTTGCGTGATTCTGTTCATGTTTTCGTGAACGTTGTTCATGAATTGTCATTTTATTGTAACGCTTGTAAAAACTCTAGTCAGTCATTGTTGTTTGAATTGAGTACCTAGAGAAACATTTCGAAAGTGTTTCTTTACAACGGCAGGTGGGGATGGTTGGAACGCCGAACAGAGCAGCTGGATTTTTTATTGTCTTTGGTGGCGCAGAATACAAAGCCGATAATATTCTTCATGCTATATATTTATTCCCAGAAGTATCGTTCGTATTAAGCCTTAAGTATGCACCGGATTGTAAAACAGTCTGGATGTTCATAGAAGCATATTTATTCGGGATACATGCCTCAATTCTAGAAATGCCGAAAGTGACTCAAGATGTCATCAGAAGCATTTCTTAACTAAACGACCTAATCTAACCGAATGTATAATTCATAAGAATCCTAAATTTAACTTATCTTGTTTAAAGATAATTTAATTCAATGATTATTCAATTGATTATGTTTTTAATTCATACTTACAATAAAACGCAATACGCATGCATGCGTATAATCAAATACCTTTAGCATTTTTTCCACTCCTCATGCGAAAGTATACTCTCATGTTATTTTATTATTTCGTGAATTTTGTCCTTATATTCATGAACAAAACTTTCGTTCCAAATACAGTCATTTATATCACGATATAAATCCGATTTCGGAAACATTAATCATGAATACGTGAACTAAATCATGATTACCAAGAACAGTTTTCACGTTTTCATGACATACGTTGCATGCAACTACGTTACTCTAGCGTTATATTAATTTTGAGGAACAAAGTTCACGTATTCATGACTTTTGTTCATGGTGTATTTTCGTAAATGAAATTTTGACTTGTTCTGAAATTCGTGACTCAAGGTTGACGTATTCCGGAACGATTTTTTATCCGTGTATCAACGGAAGACTCCTAGACTTGGCTTTCGTAAGCAACAGTAATGAAATTGAGTTATTCAACCAGTCCAGTCTCCAGCACCAGCACCAGTCTCAATTTTACCCTTGGAGCCGTTCCTTTTACGCGTGAACGAACGAAGTTCCTTTGTAAGTATTCACGCAACTACGGAGAACCTCGACTTCGATTTCAACCGATGCCGCTACGGTTTCACTGAACTGGGAGGAAATTTTTCACGGTGCCAACGGTAACGCTGCCGTTGCTACATTCTACGGCGTGATTTTTAGAACCATAAGCAGACACTGTCCTCTCCGCAGACGTTATCCTCGCCGCTCAAACAATCAACCATGGTGGAATACTGAGCTTCGACATCGGCGTAACGTTCTTAGTAAGCCTCGCCGCCGGTTTCTGCGTCATCGAACTGCTGAAAACACCTCGAGGCTGAATACGCAGAATGTGTATCTTCTTCTTTCCGTGAGTATATTTTCCGAATCCAAGATGAGGTAAAGTGACTAAAACGGTACAAAATTATATATTGTTTTAATTTTGATCTCATGCTCTACTCAAGATTTGTCCTTCCATCTCATGAGAATGAAAAGAGTGTTTTTTATATCTATACAAATGGATCACCCTAGTCACCGCTTCCAGCCATATGATTTACCTTATTGGGTAGACAAACTCTCCCAGAAATAATAAATCTCAAACTTTAAATGTTCTCGAATTATCGATTTTTGTTCAGGAATTTTGCGTTTCCGACCATAGGGACGTGGGCAGAAGTGCAGAAGGTTATTTGGCAAATTTACGAAAGAAATTATCCAAATTTCTACTCCGAGGGAACGAATTCTCACATCATACCAACAGCAATATAATAACTCAAAACCTACAATCTTTCCGGGAAAGTTTCGCCAGTCGCACCACCGAGACGGCCACCGCAGCCTCTCCCCACGACACACACACCGAACCACCATAAAGAACAAGGATTTACACTCTGCAGACAAACAATTTGACATCAATTTTCCCCGGTGGTGACACTTTTTGCCAAACGCCACCACCGCCACCACCATGTGAGGATGATCCGCGGCAGCAGCAAAATAGAGAAGCTTTGCAAAGAAAGAAAAACACGAAACCCCGAAACTTTTCCCACCGATTCGTTTTCCATGATCCTTGATGGCAGTAGCCATCCCTTTTGTCGTCATGGTTTTTGAAATTTTTCTCGGATTTTTTTTTGCGTCAACACGACTCACCCCATATCTGGATTGAACTGGCCGAAAGATGAGCTGCGCATATTAACTTTAATATTGCTCCAGACTACATTGGCTAGTACACTTGGAGGTTGCCATCTCGGCGTCCCTCCGCAACGGAGGGGGCAGATTGCAGCCGGAGGACAAAGTAGTCACGATGAGCCGAGAAAATGATAAGGCGTGTTTCGCAATTTATAGTTCATTTTTTCCCGCCTTTGTTCCCTTATTTCCTCTGCAGTCACTTGTTGTGGAAAGGAAAAAAAAGTGAAAAAGGATCAGGCTGTGTTGTGTTGTGCTGTCAATTTAAGATGTTGGCGTGAGATACTCCAGAAATCGATTTCCTTTGGTCGGGATTCTGGTGAGAAAATGATTCGACGTTGGGAAAGTCTCTGGCTGGAAGGTTTTATTTCGATTTGATGATGGGAGGCTGGTTCGAATATTGGTTTGAATGGAAATTAAAAAAAGGAAATGTTAATGGGTTGAACTTAGAATGCGAAGCAATCTCCAAAACGCTTAATTTAAACTATCGTAAGTTATGAAAAAATATCACGATTCTGAATTCACGTAATAATTATAATAATAATTTATTAATATAATATAAATAAAACATTTTGAAAACGGGAATGTAGTTCATCGAATCTTCCAATCCACTACTTAAATGGGACCAAATCAGCCCACAAGCATTATTATAAATGTACCTTTTTTTTAAATGAACAACAGCAGCGTTACTTTTAGTTTAAATCGGTACTTATATTGTAATTCCTCTATTCTGCATCTTCGTAAAATCTTAAAAATGGGAAATAATTTAGAAATATATATAAACAGTGTCACTCACTATTGTCTCTCCTACCTAGACGAAACCAACAAAAATACCTTACACTAACAATTTCGTTTATCGAAACACTTATGGAAGTACAGTTGTTGCTGCCTTTAGTTGCGGCGAGTGTTGAACTGACATTCCTTCTCTTCCTGAACTTTACTTTTTTTTTGCTGGTCAATGCCCTTTAAGGATCGCCGCTGAATCACAGGGTTTCGCCAAGAAACTCGGTTTGGAGCTGCTTGATTCCAGTTTCTCGGGCGTCCTACATTTCCCAGGTCTCACTCCACTTGGTCTAACCGCCTACTCTTAGCGCACCCCTGCGACTTGTACCAACCGGATCCGAGGTAAACGCAATTTTTCGGGATTGTTGCCTGGCATCCTAACAACGTGTCCCGCCTATTGTACCTTTCCAGCTTTAGCGAATTTCTCCAGACGTCGTTTTTACATATTTACACCGCTAAAGATGGTCCTAAGCACACGTCGTTTGAAAACTCCAAATGCTGGAGTTTTTTTTCAAGAGCATTGTTCACGTTTCGTTCCCGTAAAAAAACTATCGCTTTTATCCGCGTCTTGTACATGGTACACTTAGTACCGGGGTGAAGTTTACCAGAACTTAGGGTCTTGTGGAGTCCATAGTAAGCATGATTTCCGGCTATCACGCGTCTCTAAATTTCTATGATGCAGTTGTTATCCGACAACACCAATGATCCGAGGTACACAAACTCAGGTACCACCTGGAACTCATCTCCGTCGATAGTCACACTTCTGCCTGTGTGAGCTCTATCGCGCTCGATTTCTCTTGCCAGCAGATACTTAGTCTTCCACATATTAACCCTTAGTCCAACATTTTCTGTTTCACATTTCAGCCAGGTGTACTGTTCAGTAACCGCCTTGTACGTCCGACAATGTCCACGTCGTCAGTGAAGCAAATATATTGACCGAATTTATTGAAAATCGTGCCCCGAATGTTAAAATCCACACGTTTCATAACACTTTCTAGCGCAATGTTGAACAGGAGGCAGGAAAGACCATCGCATCGTCTTGCCGGAGTCCTTTGCGTGTTTCAACTGGTTTGTTAACGCACCCGATATCTTCACACAGCACTGTACACAATCCACCATTGCCTTGATCAGTCTAGTCAGTTTCCCGGCAAACCCGTTCTCGTCCATATTCTTGCATAGCTCAATAGTCATATCGATAAATAGGGGGTGCGTGAGAACTAGATATTCACAAACCGATTTGAGGATCTGTCGCAACGTTGAGATTTAGTCTATATTTAAACCGGTTTGATACCTTCCCATAAATCTTCTTGCTAGCGGCCTTATATCCCAAATCCTAACTAAAGATTGCACACGGAAATAATGCAACAGACAAAAATGAACACTGAAAATTCATTTAAGTCGGATATTTTTGAAACTCTCAGGGAATAGACGGATATTAGCTAGGGTACGGGACGGGTTTTAAGCAGTTTAGTCAGCCCCTGAGACATTTGATGAAGCTGTATGTAATCTGTAATTAGAGCTACCAATATTTAGACATTAATCCCTCGGCTTACGTCTGGTCTATCGGAACATACCTTCAGCAACGAGCATTAGGCTCAGAAAATTTCATAGCCATGGGATAAAGTTCCCAATTGCAGGGACTTCTTAAACGCATGCGGATTGCTTTCCCATTTAAAAAAAAGTTTTCTTCAGCTCCTCAATCGGTACATAAACTAACAATATTATATGAGTGCGATTCTGTGCATGTGTGCGAAGGCGAAATGAAATAGGCCGGTTGACGATTTGCTGCAAACGTCAATTTCCTCAACCCGCTCCTTCGTTTTACCAACCCCCTCTCGAAAACAATCAAACAAAACATGTCGATTGCTACGACCACAAACTCGTCTCCAAGCAGGTTATGAGACAGACGTACACGACCAAACTTTTAGTTTGTCATTGATCTTTAGATTGGCAATGTGTATTTCTTATTTCATTTACTCTCACGCAAATGTTAGCCAAAGCGACTGTGACGACAAACGGGATGCTTCGTTTAAAAACAAACAAATGCAAGAGACAGCAAGCTTCACGTTACAGTACCGGTGCACTATATCCATCGTTAATAAAGAAGAGAGGAAACATGGGCTCTCTCAAAAGCAACAGTGATACCATAGCTGCAGCTCAACAGCAAAGCATTATTTATCGTTGGGTACTATTGGACAGCTCCAAAACATATTTTTTATTGCAAATGATAGTGCCCGATGATCGACAATATAATCATAAGCATAGAGCAACCTCCAATGACTGGAAGAAACATGAAATAAATAGCGATTTCAGATTATCTAAATATGTAATAAATTTAACTCAATGTACAATACCACATTCTGGCAACAAGCCTAGTTGTGGGAGAGAGCTGATGAAGACATGCTCTCCGGTACACGCGATGCAAATGCAAAGCAGGTCAGAAAATGATGGTTTCTAGATGATGTATTTTAAATCTTCAAAATGACAGTAAAAAATTGGTAATCAATCATGATTCATACATCGAATCATTGGCTCAATAGATAAAGCTTATGATCGTATCATTAAAAATGAAATAATTTGGAAAATGTAGGAGTTATAGACCTATTTCCTAACAACTGATTAAAATAGTGACCCCTGATTAAGCCGTTCAATACCCTATGTTTGTGAATACCAAGTGAGTGCTCAACTTCCGAGCTGAACAGACGCTTTTGCTATCGTTCCGTGGAAGTCAAAATCACGCTACCAGTGGCTACTGTGTCTTTCGCGAATCCTGCTCATCACCGAGTCGTTTTTCCGTGTCGCTGTGCGTCCAAACTATTCCGCGATGGGCCGTCGTGAAAGCACTTTTAGAATAGACTTTTCGAAGGTGCCAAAAAAACCGGACCTTGCCAAAGTCCACAAATTCTGTGCGACCGTTCTCGGTCTGAAGCAAGGTGAAGTGCTACAGATTCAGAACAGCAGAGCTTTCGGTGTTTCATTCGTGAAAGTTGTTGACCAAGCGTTGGCGCAACGAGTGTGCGAAGAACACGACAGAAAGCACGAGATTTCTGTGGACGGGAAAAAATACCCACTCAGGATCACGCTGGAAGATGGAGCAGTGGAAGTGAGGCTGACCGACCTATCCGATGTGTCGGACCAAAAAATCTTAGATTTCCTCGCACGGTATGGCGATGTCATCTCAGTGCGAGAACAACGATGCGGAGCCGAGATCGATTTCCCCGGCATTTCGACTGGCGTTCGTATTGCGAAGATGACGGTGAAACGGAACATCGAGTCGTGGGTCACTATCGACGGCGAAGTGACGAACGTATCGTATTACGGGCAGCTGCAAACATTCCGTCACTGTCGCGAATACGTTCACATCGGTGCGACGTGCGCTCAAAACAAGAAGCTGCTCGTACAGAAGTCGTATGCCGATGCAGCAAAGCAGTCGCCGTCGCAAAAAACGATGGAAATCGAGAAAAATCCGAACAAACTAAACACAATCCAAACCACTCCAGTTTCGAGCCAAACGAAACAAACACCGAAAAATGCCATGCCGGCTCTGTTCGTAGCGAAGTCGGCTCAATCGGACAAAATGCCACCACCGAAACAAATCCCCCACCGGCAACAGCTGTTGGCACCGCCAGCCATGACCGAACAAAACTTCCCCCACGTTAGCCTCTACCTCGGCTCCGGTATCGGACAGCGGGTTGTTGACCCCCTCTACAGGTCATCAGCCCCCTGCTAGCAGCGGAGTGGTTCGCAAAACTGCTAGTGGCAAATCCGATGGTAACGATACAGACTCGTCAGTCTGCTCAAATACCAGCAGAAGGCAACACCGCACACGAGCATCAGACAAGAAGCCTCGCGTGGACGAGGACTATGACGAACGAGATGGTGGTATGCAATCGTCATAATGGATGAGTTCGCTAGCTATAATCTCGCATCCATCAACATTAACAAAATCACGAACGCAACGAAAATTGACGCCCTTCGAACGTTTCTACGGACACTAGATCTCGATATCGTTTTCCTGCAGGAGGTGGAGAACGAGCAGCTCTCGCTCCCTGGCTACAATATCGTCTGTAATGTGGATCAAGCAAGAAGGGGAACGGCAATCGTACTTAAAGGTCACATACAGTTCTCGCACCTAGAGCGGAGTCTGGATGGCCGACATATCGCTGTGAGAGTGCAGAATACCACACTCTGTAATATTTACGCTCCTTCGGGGACAGTTTTTTGTGCGGAAAGAGAGCGATTTTCAACGGCACGATCGCCTACTACCTTCGCCACAACACGCAACACGTCATCCTCGCCGGTGATTTTAACTGTGTGCTACGTCCGAGCGACTCCACGAGTGCCAACACAAGTCCGGCACTACAAGCAGCCGTACAGCAACTGCAGCTTCACGACGTTTGGGTCAAGCTGTACCCCAGAACCCCCGCACCCACGTACGTCGCCCACAATGCGGCATCTAGGCTCGACCGCATATATGTAAGCGCTGGGCTTTGCGAGTATCTGCGGAGTGCTGCCACGCATGTATGCTCCTTTACAGACCACAAGGCCCTAACAGTACGAATTTGCCTTCCCTACCTTGGCCGCGAGCCAGGACGCGGCTTCTGGTCCCTCCGTCCTCACCTCTTAACTGCCGACAACATTGAAGAATTTCAGCTTCGATGGCAGTATTGGACCCGCCAGCGGAGAAATTTTCCCACCTGGATGGCGTAGTGGATTTCATGCGCAAAACCAAAAATAAAATCTTTTTTCCGCTGGAAGTCGAGTGAAGCTTTCAGAATTTTTAGCGTTGATCATCAACGGCTCTGCGAACAGCTACGTCTCGCGTATGATAACTACTTCCAGAATCCCGCCATGCTGGTGACCATCAATCGGGTGAAAGCACAAATGCTCACGTTGCAACGGCAGTTTGCGCAAAACTTTGTCCGCCTCAACGAGACGTTTGTAGCAGGGGAGAGCCTATCAACTTTCCAGCTAGGTGACCGACAGCGAAAAAAAAAACAACGATAACAAGTCTGCAAAATGAGCTAGGTGAACAAATCCAAGGTACTGCTGCGATCGAGCAGCATATATTCCGGTACTACAGAGACCTGTACGCAGCGGAGGAAACGAGGCAGATTGCGAAAGAGCGTTTCGATTGTGAGGGAGCCATACCCGAGAACGACGAAGCCAACGCAGCTCTAATGGAAGAGATCACCATCGACGAGTTGAAAAATGCCATCCGAACGTCGCAGAAGAGAAAATCACCGGGCACTGGCGGTCTGCCGTTGGAGTTCTACCTACGAACGTTCGACGTCATCTACAGGGAGCTATATTTCGTTACTTTGCAACACAAGTTCAGCGAGTGCCCTCGAGTAGCAGCAGCATGGGCATACATTCAGCGGAGACTGACGACGACTCTCGGTGGGTGGCAGAGACTTTCTTTCGACGAATTTGTGAGGCCAATTCTGGCAAACATGATTGCAGCAACAAAAAATGTTATCCTTAAATCGATAATAAAATAAATCCACTTTGTTAATTGTAATATTAACAATAGAATCGATGTAGGTGAATTAGACTTTGTATTAAGTCAAGAATTTTTTTTTTTACTACCGGTTGATATATTATTTATGTACAAAACTAAGTAAACAATATTTTACCAAACAAAAAAGGAACCAAAAAAAAAATCAGGAAGCGTTGGAAAACTATAGTATATTTCGCCAAAAAAATTCATGTTGTTATGAGACCTTAATGGCTCATTGACTTCAAACTCGTGAGCACAAAGCCAGGTGGGTATTATATAGCTTGTTTTATCTTGAACGTTTCTAGCTGTGATTTGCTTCCACACGATTCCATTGACAAAGTGTGTGATTTTGTTAGCTTTTTCCAAATAAGCAGTATGCGTTAGAGTCTTCTCAAGAATTCCAACTATTTCTAAATAAGACCGAACATGAAATTCAATAGGATTTAATACCACACATCTTGTTCTGCCATTCTCAGTAGTTTTATTTATTCATTTATTTATTACTACGTATCATCTGACACTTTTGTCTTAATGAAGATGGACAAGGAAAAGACAATTTGAGACGGAGAAGGCATAGAGGATCAATGGTGACCATCGGTAAGCTTCATTATGGTTCCTGCTGTCTGTTCGCTTTCGAAATCACGTCGTCAATATGAATTCGGAAATTAAGCTGGAGTCCAAAATCACATCAATGTCTCAAATCTTTCCAGCCGTTTAAAACGTGCCCGGTGGTGAAAATGATCTATTGACGTTTCTTAGTAAACGAAATAGTGTTGCACTTCGTTACACACAGTTCCAGGAGGTTCCGTTTGCTCAAATCGCAAATAAATCCAACAGTTTCTGCAGGTAGGCACAGTCCTCGATACATCACCTTGAAGATCTTCAAATCATCGGCGTAGAAAACACGAGTTCCAGATGGTAAAATGAATGCCGCAGAAGATCATGGTTCACTCGGTCGAATGCAGCTTTGAAATCAGTGTATAGCATCTGCTTGGATGCCAGCGTCCATCGATCGAATGCACAAGGAGTGAATTGCAAGAGATCTGTCGTCACGGATCTCTTCGGGTAGAATCCATGCTGGGCAGTAGATATATAGTTCTTGGAAGCAACGAAAAGCGCTTGATTGACAATGATTTCAAAAAGTTTTGAGCAAGCACT